>NW_020769490.1:0-26180 GCF_900518735.1 Pseudonaja textilis | reverse complement strand
ATAGAATAGAATAGAATAGAATAGAATAGAATAGAATAGAATAGAATTCTTTATTGGCCAAATGTGATTGGACACACAAGGAATTTGTCTTGGTGCAAATGCTATCAGTGTACATAAAAGAAAAGATACATTCGCCAAGAGTCAAGAATCATAAGGTACATTACTTAGTGATAGTCATAGGATACAATAAGCAATCAAATCATACTAAGAAACAGTCAATAAAGATCATAAAGATACAAGCAATAAGTTTATAGTCATACAGTCATATGGGAGGAGATGGGTGAAAGGAAGGAAGATTAATAGTAATAGTAATGCAGATTTAGTAAATAGTTTGACAGTGTTGAGGGAATTATTTGTTTAGCAGAGTGATGGCATTCGGGGGAAAAACTGTTCTTGAGGGTAGGAGTTGAAACTGTTTTTGTCCAGGAAGTGAGGGGCCTGTAAATATTTATCATCCTTAATCCTGGATGTCTGCCCCAGACGGACCCATTACAAAATGTACTTAGAAACATAGAAAACTGGGCTGGACTCCCTCACCGATGGACCAAAATCTGCGATCATCCGTGGTTTCGGTTCGTGCTCTCCAATCGGAGGGCCCCTATCTACTCGATTTGGGGCTGGAGCCATCCCGTAGAGGTGGTGCGGAAGGGGGGAGACTACCAGCTGGGTGAGGGGAGCCGCATCTCTCCTCCTTGCCTTGGCAATATTTCCCTCCGAAGACAGCGGTAGCCGTGGCCAACATGGCCACCCTGAAGAAGTGAACTGATTGGGATAAGATCGTTCAGGAGCAGAAAAGAAAAGGACAGCACAGAAACCAGGAGAATTGAGTGCAATCTCTAAATAAAAGGTACCCCGGAATTAAATCAAAAAACATTTTTGAGTTAATTGAAGTGGGGTACAATGAAGTGAAGAAAGAAATTCTGACAGCTTAAAGTGGCTTTGAACCTTAAAAAGGAACAAGCTAGAAAGAGATTTATGCTTATATGGGTTAAACATATGGCTCTGACACTAAAAATGCATAATTAAAGCCATATCTGAATGTGTCAAGGGAAAAAAAAAGAGTAATTGATACTTGGACTTATTGGAACTTTTGAAATCTAAAAGCCCGAAATGGGTCGGGGGGGGGAGCGGGAGAAAAAAAAGTTGATTTTAGACATAACGGAGAATGCTATCTAGTGGCCAAAGGAAATGTTTGTTTCCCTTTACTCCTTTTTCCTTTTAAAAATCTGGTACCTTCAAGGACTTATTTGAAACAAATTAACGGATTAGGACACAATAAAATAGAGACCCTGGGAAATGAAAGTGGATTATTGAATACTAAGACAAAGAAAAAAGCAGGAAGAAACCATTTCGGGATTGTTTGGTAACTTTGGCGCAAATTTTAATTTATGGACACTGAACTATGAGATGAACTTGGAAAACCTAAAAGAGGAATTAATAAAAACTGATAGTTGGAAATAAATTTTACAGACTTTGGTCAAATTAAACTACTGGATAAAAGTGAAAAGTGGCAGATCTTATCTTGGAACTAAAACTGGAACTTAGAAATATGAAAGAAATGTTACAAGAAGAAGGCAAAGTGTTTTACCTGACTTTGCAACTTTTACAAATGGCGATCTTAGAGCACGAAGAACAAAGAGAAATGTCAGAAGAAGAGGAGCTGAGTAAAGAAGAGGCCATCTTTAATGAACATTTAAAACAACAAAAGTTAAGGCGAAGGGGGAAAAGAAGGGGAACTATGATGGACATAGATAAAAGAATGTCTCTGAATTTTTAACCATATCAGCGAGGCTTTTGTTTTCATTTAAGCAGGCAGGGTGGGCTAGATTATTGCATAGGCGGCATTTGATGTAAATTTGATGTAAATTTGATGTAAATAGGTGGATTTCGTGGCGAGGAAACCGTTTGTGCAACTTCGTGTTTTGCACCAATTGTCCCCTCTTTTGGATCACGAGGCCCAGTGCACAATCAATAACGCCCTGGTCATCTCGTGCCTGGATTATTGCAACACTGACTACATGGGCAACCCAGAGCTATTATTGGCCCAGAATGCAGCAGCAACCTGAGCAAACCCCATCGGCCAAGGGAGAAGGGAAAAGAACTTTTTCTCCCCCCACCCTCCCCCACCCCCATTTTTTGGAACCTCTTGCTCCTCCTGGCTCTGCAGTTGGCTTGGTGCCCTGATGGGGAAGCCGTAGGCTGGAGATGGTTGATGCAGTGATTGAGAAGCCATTTTCCCTACTCCGCCCTAAATTCATCTTTTACTCTGCATTTAATCTTTTGTAACCTTAATTGGCTAGTGGTTTCTATATTTTTATTTTGTATTATAAGTTGTCTAGACCCTAAACCTTTCTTTGATTTTCTTTTGCTACAGGAATTGGGGTAAATGTTATTTCTAGCTTTTCTTGCAATCTTTAATTTTCCTAACTCTGCAGATATTAGGGACTATCTGCTGGTATGCCTTCTTGGAAATTGCACCCATCTTCCACTTCCTGTTAATCTTTCTTTGAACTGTTGAGCAACTTGTAACTTCCTCTTGACTTGTAACTTAATTAAATGCTCCTTATGCATCCAGAACATGTCTCTAGCCTGAGTCGCATCTTTGTTCTCACCGGAAGGATGTTTGATTGATTGCACCTTTGTTGCTTTATGCTTGAGAAATTGACATCTCTCCCGATTGTTTTGTCCATGGGGTCTCATCCAGGACTTCTTTAAGCTTGCTGAAACTGGCTGCCCCGAAGCCCAGTGCATACTGGTGCTTCCATGTCCCTTTCTTGGTCACTTTCTCCTAGGCTCCCCTCTGCTTTTCCCACTCCAGGCAGCAGGAACAGAGCTAGGAGTCCCAGCCCACCCGCTCGCTCTTTCTTCATCCTTCTGGAGAGTGAAACTGGCCGCAGGACCACTGAGGGAGATGAGCTAGTTTTCCAGCAAGGGTCCCGAGAACTTAACTTTCCCATTTGGGTTAAGTCTCCCTGTGTTGGAAATGAATCCAAATGACAAAAAACTTGGATTGGTGAAAACACAGAGATTTTATTTCGTTAAGCTGTTTGCAAAGAGTGGTAGGATCCCAGCTGACCTCAACATGAAGTCTGAGCCAAGAACCACACTTAAGATTTCAATACATTACATTTTATAGTTCTTCTATCCTGACGCCCCCATGCCTCTCCTACATCGACCCAGTGACCGAGCACAGCTAATCCGAAATGTCCTACGGAGACCGCATCATCTCCTTCAGTACCTCCCAATGACCTCCCATCACATCTTATCTTACTTGGCATTCAGGAATGTCCCTTCAACAGGGCCTCTTTCTGAGGATAAAGAAATATCTATTCCTAACCCCACACTTGTTACATATTAATGTTACATACTTCTTCGTAGAACAACATAATGATTATATGCATCTCTAACATATTCACCTATGCAAAGTAAAAGTCTGGTAAACTTAAGCTGATGCTTTGAAAAACAAAATCTAACTTCAATTGATTAAAGAAAGGGCAATGGTTTATCTCTTCTCCTATTGTCCTCCTAATTGATCACTCTAGTCTTTTGTGATGTCAAATGTGTATGTGAATTGCCTTGACAGTTTGAGATAAGTACCAATTCCTGGAGGAGATAGGGGTGGCATTACTTGATACAGAAGGATGTAATTGATTGCAGGTACATGTTTAAATACATTTGAAAATATATTTACAGAAGGATTACATCAAGATAGCAAATGTCTATAGAGCAACTATCTTCTTAATGCTCTATTCTATTATTCTCTTCACCTACATTTTATTTTTGAATTTTCTTATTTTATAACAACTGTGAGTTTTGTAATCAGGTCCTGTAGCACCATAGCCCACTTATTTCCTGCCTCCTCTCTGTTCTGTCTTGAATGTTCTTGTGCTCAGATTCACAAATGTCAATACACAAGTGGGCTTCCTTTGCAGAGAACACCGTTCTTCTTCCTCCTCCTCCTCCTCCTCCTCCTCTCTAGTCCATCTTGTTCCACTTCATTCCTTGCTTTCCACTGGTGGGTTTCATCTCAGTGGGTCCACAAAGGCCTACAAAGTCCCATTTGCCTGCTGCATAGCTTTGGTGAAAGAGGCTTTCTCATCACTCTTATCAGAAACAGAAGATATAAACTGGATTACCAGCCCTCGTCAAGCTGTCGCCATTTATCTAAGTTGGGGGGGGGGGTATTTCCTAGGGAGAGAACAAAATAGATTGTTTCAATTGTAAACCCAATCAATCGGAATATTCACTCTGTACAATTACTTATTTATCTGGTTATTTCTTTGTTGATTCAATCTTGCTTAGGTATGGTAGGATTGTAGGGTAGGATCATTTGTCCAGAGTGGTGTAAGGTCTCCTGCTTGATCCAGGTGGGTATGGACTAGAAGCCTTCCAAGGTCCTGTAAGGTCCCAGAAGTTTCCCTGAGCCGCAGAGATGCCAAAGAGAGTGAGACTCGAGATGAGGCTTGCAAAAATAACAGCTTTTTTATTCCTTGGCCAAAACAAAAGGGTTGGGTGACAAAACTATGCCCAAAACATATAGACAAAATGCATGTAAGGATAGCCACACCGTGCGAGAGTGGCTCAGAGTATTATATACATTTTACGCTGATAAAAATAAAGTTTATCCAATCAGAGACAAAGGTTCATTATCCATGTCTTGCCCGTGCCCTCCCCTTCTTTATCCACAGAGCATTCTTTGTCCGTGCTCTGTCCATACTTTGTGATTTTACACAGTATCCCTTGTCCTTGTGTGTTCGTGCTCCTAGGCAGCCCCCCCACCCCCTTATCTATGGAGCAGGATGTTCCTGGGAATTGTCTCCAAGGATGTGTCTAGCTCTGAAGCAAATTGCAGAGGCGAGAAACCAGACAGAAAAGGATACAGTTCTCTTACTGAATGGATTCCTAACAAACGATTCCCATACTTAGAAAAATAGTACAAGCTTCTTTAACAGAAGCAAAGAGCAAAGATTAGATTGATTCATGTCAATGTGTCCTTTCAATCCCTTCCAGCTGTTTATTTTGTATAAATCTCTGGGTGTCGTCATCTCTCAGCATGGATTTAAGTACTTCTGATGTGCTGATATTACTCAGTTACAGACCTCTGTGCTTGCTGCCCAAAGTAAGGCAGGTGGTCGTGGGAATGTGTTAATTAAACAAATATTGGCCATCGCTCTGTGCTTCTGAGTTGCTTGAGGCATCCAAGGTCTGGCTTCTGTGGTCAGCCAGGTCTTCAAACCTAACATAAAGGCACAGGAGCCTGGGAAAGGGTCCTGAGTTGGAGGAAATAGAAGGAACACTAAAGGGACACTAAATGATACAATGCTTTTGTTTCTGTCCCAGTTGCTGCCATGGAACCACTCCGGAGGGCCTTCCAATAACACGCCTCCCTGCTCGGAGAGTGCAGACTTCCAGTACATCCTGTTCCCCGTGGTTTATACTTTGGTCTTCCTCCTCGGCCTGGTGGGGAATCTCTTTGTGCTGGGCTACTTCCTTTGGACCAAGTCAGCCACTGCCCCGGCCAATGTCTTCCTGGTGAACCTGGCCATCCTTGACTTGCTCTTTGTGCTCACCTTGCCCTTCCGCATCACTTACCACGCCCACCAGAACGACTGGACCTTTGGTGAAGCTCTCTGCAAAATCACCGGCTGCCTCTTCTTCGCCAACCTCTATGGCAGCTCCCTCTTCCTGGCCTGCATCTGCCTCGAGCGCTACGTAGCTGTGGTCCATCCACTGAAGCACCTCCAGTTCCGGCAGCTGCGCTACCGCCTGGTGGCTGCTCTGGGAGTATGGCTGGTCCTCATTGCGGCCATCCTGTTCCTGGCCCTCCGTGGGCCGCTGACCAGCCGTTTCACCAATGGCCGCACGGCCTGCCTTGAAAATTTCTCTTCCAGTTCCTGGAAGGGGCGCATCTCAGGCATCAGTATCTTCGCTGCCGTGGTTGGCTTCCTGCTGCCTCTTCTTTTGATTGGTGTCTGCTACCCACTGATTGCCTGGCGCCTCCTGGCTTCCCCTGGATTGCAGGCAAGCTCCCGCGCAGCAAAACGCAAAGCCCTGCGGACGGTGTTGGTGGTCCTTGGCGTTTTCCTGGTCTGCTTTGCACCTTATCACATTGTGCAGCTGGTTCACACACTGGGCCGGGTGGGTGTCCTGGGTGGCTGCACCCTCGTCCGCACCACCTACGTTGCTCGCCGCATCACTATGGCACTGACCAGCCTCAATGCCTGCCTGGACCCACTGGTTTATTACTTTGCTGCCGAGCGATTTGCCCGGCAATCCGGCTGGTGGAAGTGTGGCTGTTGTCAGCCAGGGAGCCCCCAACGGCCTCTGGGGCTCCCCAGGTGGATTGCTAGCAAGGCCTCTTCTTCTGGAGAAGCCACCAGTGCCGTCACAGAGCAGTGAGCAGTGAGAAAATCCATCCCTCAACTTGACAGCCTGCTCTGTTCACACTGTGTGAACAGAGGAACAGAGGCACATCACAGTTACACGGATGTGAAGTTAGCACTTGTACGAGGAACGGACTGGAAACGAATAAGCAAAGGAGACTCAAGATGGTGCTCATCTGCCTTTCCCCTGCTTCCAGGATGGGCCCCTCCAAACATGAGCTGCTACCACCCAAGGACACGATGGGGAGGGGGTGCTCTTTCCCACCCACCCGGCCCCTCCTTCATTGTGAGGGTCTCCTTGTGGGGTTGCTCTTCTGAGTCTGATGGAAATGATCAGGGTGGGGAATAGCTGTGGTTCAAATTATTTTTCTTATTCAAAACCATTTTAAACAGAGGAGGGCAGGGCAGGTATATGAGGCTTTTAATTTTGGAGTCTACCTTTCCACACTATCTGAATCGGATTGTGATCTGTCCATTCGTTTGGTAAGATTTCAATCTCTTTTAATTCATTTACTAGACTCTTGTTTGATGGGAGGAAAAATAAGGTCCTTGGGTAGCAGAATGACTGAAACCCCCACCCCCCGTTACTCTTTTTGGCTGCCTTCTAAGATAAATATTTCACACAGGTACTTTTGTGAGAAAATGTTTGTAAGGGCAAAGAAATCCGAAGTAATATCATGAGCTGCAATTTGCTAATTAACAGGAAAAAGCTACAATGTAATGTAGCTAGAATTTATGTGGTGACAATCAAATTTTTCAAACCAATAATGTAGCCTGCTGAGATACAGGCAAAAGCACTGAAAAAAGGGGTTGAGGGTTAAGGGTTGGGTTGGGTTTAAGGGTTAGAATTAGGGTCAGAATTAGGATTAGGGTGGGGATTATCGTTCAGGGCTAGGGGTTAGGGTTAGGGCCCCAGCTGCCGCCATCTTCTCTCCCCTGTTTCTTCGTAGTCTCCTTGTGAGAAAGGGGATCCCAAAGGAGCCTGAGCGAGAACAGCCAGAGAGAAGCCTGAGGGTCCCAGCATCAACTCTGTACTTTCCACAGGCCACCATGCTCCTGGCTGGGCCTTCCTGAGCTGGGAAGAGGCACCAGCCAGATCGAGGAGGCCCTCAACTGGCATGGTCGCCTTGTGAAAGACTGGCTCTGGCAAGGAGACCGATTCACCTCACGGAGACGGAGGCCGTGCCATTTGGTTCTCCTGCCTGCTTTTAGATAGACAACTCAAGGCGGGGAACAGACTACCTGCTCCTGCCTTCTCCTATTTTCCTCACAACAACAACCCTGTGAGGTAGGCTGGGCTGAGAAAGGCTTTCTGGATTTTAGACCAGCACCTTTAACCATTACCCCAAATAGCCTGGAGCACTTGGAATGGCCTGTCGTGCCTCAGTCTTAGGGCTGGAGTTTTGTCCTTTTGGACTGACCGCAGGAGAAGATCAGGAAATACACCTTCAAATAAACCCACCTGGACTTATAACCATTCATTTGACATCTTAACATTAGAAATGGTGGAAAATATGTGTAGCTCAAAAGTGGGGTTGTTTCTTTGCTGGTGCCCAAATACCCGCTGCCTTTTCTGCCGATGGAAGGGTCTTGGGAGGAAGGCTTCTCCTGGCCCAGAGCGGATTTGCTCCATTTCACAGGGGTGGGGTGGGGAACAGAGCCTGGCCTTGCCCCTAAGAGGCAACGCCATCATTTCCCAAGTGTTCTTCCTCTTCCTCCCCAAGGACTGGCAGGGGCTTTCCCTGCCTGTTCTTCGTTTCTTGTCAGACTTGATCGTTTGGCCTTCCTGTGCCTGCTACCTCGACACGCTGCTGCTGCTTTTGCTCGCTGCCAACATTCCTGCTGGCTCCTCCACGGGCATTGCCTCCCCATCGTGCCTTTCCAGTGCTGCTCACCCTCACCCTCACTTCTGGCGCTGTCCCTCCAGGGGGCTGAACGTCTGGTCTCCGCACTCTTTGTCCCTTAAGTAGACCTCCTGTCTTATGTTTTTCTTCCCTCTCTTGTCTTTGGTGCTGCCATTGTTTTTCCATGCTGCCAGCTTACCCACTGGATCTTGTCGGGGTCTGATCACAGTTGACCAGTTTGGGGTTTAAGGGTGTAAGAAATAAGTAAATTCAAAAATAAAATGGTATAGAAGATGCTTAAAGGTTTCACAAATGGGGTTGGACTAGATGACCTTGCAGGGTCCCTTCCGATTCTGTTAATCTGTTATCAAATGAAATATATCTCCCTGTATATACATGCTTTGTTTTACACTGTTGACATGCTCCATTAAGCCTTTTTATATTATTATGTTTGGGGGGGGCATTGTTATAATCTCTTTGGAAAAATGGTAGGATATGATGAGCTTTTAAGAACTGTATCTTCAGAAGTTAGAAAGAGGCCCTGATGAGGGGATGCTACATTCCTTAACGCTGGGGAAAAAATGCCACGTGGGCAGCCAAACTAAGAGGTACAGAGGGTGAGAACATAGCGGAAGGAGACAATTCACCCTGGAGACATCCTAGGATCAGCTGCAACACCTGAGGGCAAATCCAATGAGTTTGAAGTTGGGAGGGAATGAGTCTCAAGAAGGAGGGAACTTGGGTGACGAAACGAAACTGTATATAAAGAATGGTTTGAGGTTCTAAAGGTGTGGCTTTTGATTTTGAACCTGCTTGGTGAGGTTCTAAAGACCACCGGCACTTTGCAAACCATCTTGTTATTTCTTTTTAATAAATCCTCTTTGCTTTCAACGATCCAAGGTTTTTTTTTGTTGGCTTATTTTCAACAAGGGGTGAGGTTAGGGTTATCATTTGTTGAAATAGGCCTAGTAATAAAGGCAGCAATGGGCGTGTAAATTCTGACTCAAGTTCAATAAAACCCAGGTCTATCCCTGCTTGTAAAAGGCGGGTGGTATCAGGTTTCTTGTCTTTAAGTTGGGTTGGGACAAGGCCAGAGCAACAGGGCTGCAAATTTAGTCAATATGGAATTCTAGTTAAGCCTGATACGAGACTTCTTTGGGGAACTGAGGGGATTCCAACAGGCACACAACACTTCTGCATGATTTTTGCCATCAGGACCAAAAACTTCAACAACCACAATGCGGTGGAAGAGTTTTATTGCTTTGGAGTATTCCAGAGCAGTTTTCCTATTCCAGGTGATTTTACAAACTTAATACACAGTTGTTATTGATTCATGAAGGAATCCTTGGTGTTCCATGCAATGTTTCTATCCCAACTCTTCTCCAAGCAATGTAACATTTTCTCCTTTGCTAGTGATATAGGAAGGGAGGTCACTTTTTTTGGTAAGCAGTCCTAGAGCAAGAGTCTGAATCCTGTGGTCAAAGAAGGAATCACAGCCACTAAAGGGAATAAACCCTTTTAATGGGATCTTAAGTTTATTATTATTATGTATCTTTATTATTAAACACCTTATTATTAACATTAATAGGACAACAGGAAGCCCAGGGGCCACAACACAGGCATAGAAGAAGGAATCCTGCTTCAAAGAGTGGTGTAGGGTTTCCTGCCTAAGCAGGGATTGGACTAGAAGACCTCCAAGGGCCCTTCCAACTCTATTATTCTATTCTAAAAGCCTTAAACTGAGTTAAAAAGCTCTATGATGGCCTCAGCACTATTGGTAAGGGGCAGAAAACAGTCCTATCCTGTGTAGTCAAAGCAGGTGAGGAAGCCACCAAAAGAAAGCTCATGGCATTTGAAGGTTATTATTCTTATTAAAACCTTATTAATATTAATAAGCCTTCCTAGGCCTTCTTAAGTCTTTTGAAGGAGGATTTCTTTTTCTGTTCCTGTGTTGCAGCAAATGGGCCTCCTATTGCCCTATCAATAGGTGTTAATAATAAGGATACAGGATAATAACCTTCAAATCCCATTAAAAGGTTTTCTTTTTGTGGCTGCAATACCTGCTTTGACCACAGGTCAGCACAATTTTCTGTCCCATAGCATTAACAGGGAGGCAGTCCTTGGCCTTTTTGATGTCCTCAATGCTATTGCTAAGGGACAGAAAACGGTGCCACCCTGTGGTAAAAGAATAGCAGACACAAAAAGGAATCTTTTTGATGGCATTTTAAGATTATTCTGTATCTATTGAAGCTATCATCGGCCTTTTTAATTCTTTCTAAGGCTTTTGAAACAGGATTCTTCTGTGCTTGTTCTGCAGCCACTGGGGAATGGAAAGCAGTGCCATCCCGTGGCCCAAGCAGGTATAGGAGACACAAAAAGAAATAGATCTTTTTAAAGGCATATCAAGTTGATTATTCTGTATTTTTATTATCAAAACCTTATTATTAACATTCATAGGGCAATAGGAGGCCCAGGGGCTGCAACACAGGCACAGAAGAAGGAATCCTGCTTCAAAAGACTTTAAACCTAGTTAAAAAGACAGCAATGGCTTCAGTGCTATTGCTAAGGGACAGAAACTCTGCCATTGTGTGGTCCAAGCAGGTATAGCAGCCACAAAAAGAAAAACAGGTAGTCCTCAACTTACAACAGTTCTCTTAGTGACCATTTGAAGTTACAACCTCACTGAAATAAATGACTTATGATTGATTCTCACACTTACAGCCATTGCAAAATCCTCACGATCACACAATTAAAATTTGAATGCCGGGAAACTGGTTCATATTTATAACAGTTGCAGTGTCGCGACATCATGTGATCCAGTGGTGGGATTAAAATAATTGAACAACCGCTTCTCTGCCCTGATGATTTCTTGCAACAACCAGTTCACCAAACTGCTCAGAAAGTTGACAACCGGTTCTCCCAAAGTGGTGGAAACTGGCTGAATCCCACCACGGATGAGATCACCTTTTGTGGTCTTTTGACAGGCAGAGTCCATTGGAAAGTCAGGTTCCCTTAACAACCCTATTTCTAGTTTAATAACTGCAGTGACACACTTAACAGCTATCATAAAATGGGGCAAATTCACTTAACTGTCTCACTTAGCAACATAACTTTTGTGCTAAATTGTGGCCGTAAGTTGAGGACTAACCATTTCCATACAGTGTATCTACGCAATCTTGAGCTGAGACAAACGCATTGTGGCTCTAACCTATTCACTCGCCCACTCTTGACCCAGGGCTGCCTGCCACCCTCTGTGTTCCCCCGCTTGGCTGCTGCTCCTTCCGGAGAGCTTGAGTAGCTGCAGCAAAGAGGGCAGCAGGAACCCAGAACTCGATTAGGTCCCTGTCCTGAAATGAGGCTCTAAAATTGGCCCTGAAGTCCGGGGAGACAAAACAATCGAGTCTCTTTAGAACCAGAGGAGGCACCCAGAGAACCAGTGTTCCAGGGCAGGTCTAGAATATATCCAAAGAGAAGCAGTCACATGCCATGAGCAGCCTCTACCGGTTCCCAACCGCTTGCTGTAACAACAGTCTTCAGAAGTTGAGATGATGGGAACAAAGGAGGCAGCCGCAATAGGGGCTGTGAACGAATGGCACTGGTGAGGGGAAAGGAATAGGGTAGCGTAGTAACATTTTGACCCGCATAGACTTCCAGTGTTGCTTTCGAAGCTTGAAACATCAGGGTTATGTCTCATACTCTGCTGAAGCCGCCGTTGCGCTTTTGCCACACAGGTCCAGCATCACTGGGCACCTCAGAAGCAGGCAGCACTCTGGAAGGAGCAGAAATGGGACAACTGAAGAAATAGACAATATGAAGGGTCAGCTGTGAGGGTACTAATAGTGGAGTGGAGGACTGCCATGGAGACAGGACAGGAAGAATTGGGAAGCCATGTTAGGGGGTCTTAAGTGGAAGCAGGCACAGCAAAATGGCTTGGGTGGCAGTCTCTGCAGAGTCTGGCTTGCAATATGCTAATTGCCCCCAGTCACAGCTGCATTCACTGATCTAGCAGTTGTGGGCCAAGCAGAAAGTGTGAAAATCAGAGCAACATTATGCGATTGAAATTAGTTACAATTAAGAGTCAGGAGAAGTCGAAGCTCTGTTAAAGAGATGCACCATCACTCTAAAATCCTCCCAGAGTTGGGCAAAGAGCCGCTCTCCAGGGTCCTGATGCACAGTCTACTAGCTGTGCAGAGAAGGCCCTTCCCTATGGGCCAGACGCTTTAAAGCAGGGGTCCCCAACCACCGGGCCGTGGACTGGTCCCGGTCTGTGGAACATTTCCTACCGGGCCGCCGGTTTGCTGGGCGCCGCCATCTTGTTTTATGAGAAAGTGCTTCTGGGTGAGCTTTTCCGGTTGCAAAGCGGCGTTTAGGTCCTGAAGGAATCCTCGCGCCTTAGTTTCATCGAAGGGGGGGGGGCTTCGAACAAAACTAAGGCACGAGGATTCTTTCAGCACCCAAGGCAAGGTGAGCCGAGCGACCGTCCCAAAGCCGTCCCAAAGCCCATCGAAAAAGGTACAAAGGAGGAGTTGAAGGTGGCGGAGAGAAGCGTGGGACAGCTGGCTGGCTGGTCTCTCGGCTCGCCTTGCCTTGTCATGCGTGCTGATGCCGGTACCGGGCCGCGGATCATTTTGTGATGCCGGTCCCGGGCCGTGGCACAAAAAAGGTTGGGGGCCACAGCTTTAAAGTACAGATAATCAGAGTTGGAAGGGACCTTGTAGGTCATTTAGTCCAGTGGTTCCCAAACTTTTTCAGTCCACTGCCCCCTTGGTGCTACAAACTCATCCTCGATGCCCCTCACCCAGGGGTGGGGCGTGGCTTGCTGGTCACGTGACTGGGTGGACGTAGCTTGCTGGTCACATGACCGTGTAGGTGTGGTTTGGTGGTCATGTAGCTGGGTGGGCATGGCCAGGTAACTGGCAAACCAAATACAAGTGGTCATTTAATGGCTGGTTGTTTAGCAAGTGTTCTAATTTATGACTTGCCTCCCCAGAGTTACTTGACCTGTTTTTGGAGTTTTGACAGCCATGCGCGCACACACACACACACACACACACACACTCCCTTCGAGTTGGAGCAGGTCATTGCACTAGAATCGGCAAAGCATCTCTGATTAGATTCTAGTAGTGAATAGAATCTCATCAGAGATGCTTTGCCAATTCTTGTTGATTTGTTTTATTTGTATTTCTTTATTTTATGTCACTGAATTGCATCGACATGTGTGTCCCTTCTTGTGCACAGCCCAGAAGCTTTTGTGATCCTTTGCAGCAAAAATTACCGACCTCTGGCTTTGCTCTACTTTTCAAACGTGCTGGCACTGCCGCGTTCTAGGTGCTGGCCCCGCAGGTCCATCCCATCGAGCCCACTGCATTGGAGGGACCTGCCCAAGCAAGTCTCAACAAAGCAGTGCACCAAGTCAATGGGGTGAGCTTGAGAGAGGGAAAGAGAGAGAGAGAAAAGAAAGAGAGAGAAAAAGAGAGAAGGAAGAAAAGAAAGAGAAAAGGGAAAGAATGATAAAGGGACAGACAAAGAAAGTGAGGGGATGGAAGAAAGGGACAGAAAGAAAAAGAAATAAAGGAGGGAGGGAGGAGAAAGATAATGAGATATCTATTCTAGTCCAATCACCTGCTCCAGCAGGGTTAGAAGGGAGTGTGTGTGTGTGTTCTCCTTGTAATTTATCAGTACATTTTGGTTTTGCCTTCTTCAGAATTGACACTGCAATACATTGGGGAAAAGTAATTTTTTAGAGTGGAGATCTGGTCCAATGGACCCTGTTTAAAGCCTCAACAAAATGTGAGAGCTTCCTGATAGTCTTGACCATGTTTTGTCCACAAAACCTTTAATAGAAGCCGAAGATGTTTCAATGTGGAAAAGGACCTCAGTCTAAACTAGGCATCATTTCAATCTGATGCATCAGGTTTCTCTCTCTCTCTTTCTCTCTCTCCCTCCTTCCCTCCCTCCCTCCCAGACTGTTTTTGCTCTACTTTCCTGATGGGTCTGCGGGGCCAACGCTTCGAACATGAATGGATGGATAGAAAGCTAGAGAGAGAGAGAGAGAGAGAGAGAGAGAGAGAGAGAGAGAGATACAGGTAGGTAGGCAGGCAGGCAGGAAGACCTTTCAGATGAATATATGGATAGCTAAGTAGGTAGGCAAGCAGACCTTTTGGATGGATGGATGGATAGGTAGGTAGGTAAATATATTGGTAGATAAGTAGGTAGGTAGATATATTGGTAGATAGATAGCTATACAGGTAGGTAGGTAGGTAGGTAGGTAGGTAGGCAGGCAGGCAGGCAAGCAGGCAGGAGGACAGACAGACAGAGACCTTTTGGATGGATGGATGGATGGATGGATGGATAGATAGGTAGGTAGGTACATAGAAAGGCAGGCAGGTAGGTAGGTAGGCAGGAAGGCAGGCAGACAGACAGACAGACATAAACCTTTTGGATGTATGGACAGACAATCAGAATGCGACAGCGGCAGCACTTTGGGAAAGTAGAACAAAGCCAGAGTGAGTTTCCCAATGTGCTGCTGCCGCTGCATTCAACGCCATTGAGCCCCTTGCCCCGCTCTGGTGCAAAAGTAAATGGGATGAGCCTGCGGTGCTGGTGCCTTGAACGCCCCCCTGCCACCTCTTAGCACCCCCCCTTCAGCAACCGCTTACGAGCAGAGCCTGCCCCACCTCCTGTAATCCGCGACATTGCTTCGCACCAACTTCTAGGACTTGGCCCACCAAGCAAAATCTCCCGACACTCAACTCCACCAAGAACGCTCAACATGCCGAAAGGCCCACCCCACATAATTCCTGTGACACGACGCCTGTGCTTTTACCTCGCTTCCTTGGGGAGACCTTCCTCGCAGCCATCTTGACCCAGCCCATGTGGGGATCTGTCGCGGCTCAGTGTAGGCAGCGCTTCTGGGATGGAAAGGGGGAATCCCACCTGCAGCGCTGTGCTGATGTTTTATTCGGTGCGGCTGGACTCTTCCAGCGCCAGCCCCTTCCCTCTTAGCACCTCCCTAAGGCATCCCACCCCCCCAGGAGGCGGTACTGCCCACTTTGGAAACCATTGATCTAGTCCACCCCCCTGCTCAAGCGGGAGACCCTACATCATTTCTGACAAATGGCAGTCCAATCTCTTCTTGAAAGTCTCAAGTGATGGCACTCCCACAATTTCCAAGGGCAACTTCGGTTCCATTGGTTGATTGATCTCACTGTCAGAAAGTTTCTCCTTATTTCCAGGTTAAATCTCTCCTTGTTCAGTTTCCATCCATTATTCCTTGTCCGGCCTACAGGGGCTTTTGAAAATAGATTGACCCCCTTCTCTTCTCTGTGGCAGACCTTCCAATATTGGAAGACTGCTATCCTGTCTCCCCTGGTCCTTCTCTTCACTAAACTAGCCAAGCCCAGTTCCTGTAACCGTTCTTCATATGTTTTAGTCTCCACTTCCCTAATCATCCTGGTTGCTCTTATCAACTGGTAGACAACTTAATTCATATTTGGAGAAATTTGTAAATTAGTTCTTATCTCTGGGGTTTTGGCAGCCTTGACAAACAACTTGGCAAGGCTCTTTCTTGTCGGAGCTAATTAGTGGAAAGCAGCCTTCAGAACAGAATTCGTTATTATTACACCTTAAAAGGTGGGGTCTGCTGCCTTTGTCTGTGTTTGCTCTTTGGGAACCCAGGTGGGTCAGAACAGTTTGCTTTCTGCCACAAACAGAACTTATTTTACTGAGAGATTGAACAGCTTCAAGCAGAGAATGCTCTGTTGCAACAACAGCTGGCTTTATTTATTTTATTTGTTTATTTGATTTTTCAATCGCTTACAAGATAATAGATATAAGTATAAACATGAGTAGGAATACAGAAAATAGGTATGATTAAATGGGGACATTAGGACAGGGACGGGAGGCCTGATGGTGCACTTATGAACGCCCCTTACAGATCTCTTAGGAATGGGGTGAGGTCAATAGTGGATAGTTTAAGGTTGAAGGAGGGGGGGGGTTGAGGATGTAACTACAGAGTCAGGTAGCGCATTCCAGGCATTGACCACTTTGTTGCTGAAGTCGTATTTTCTGCAATAAAGTTTGGAGTGGTTAACATTGACTTTGTATCTGTTGTGTGCTCTTGTATTGTTGCGGTTGAAGCTGAAGTAGTCATTGACTGGTAGGACATTGTAGCAGATAATTTTGTGTACTACGCTTAAGTCCAACCATAGGCGACATAGTTCAAGATTGTCCAAGCCCAAAATTTCAAGTCTGGCGATATAGGGTATTCTGTTGCGAGCAGAGGAGTGTAGTACTTTTCTTGTGAAATACTCCTGGACTCATTCAATTGTATTAATGTCCAATATACAGTGCGGATTCCAGACAGATGAGCTGTATTCGAGTATCGGTCTAGCAAAAGTTGTGTATGCCCTAGTTAGCAATTCAATATTTCCAGAGGAAAAGCTTTGTAAGATTAGATTTACAACTCTTAATGCCTTTTTGGCAATGCTGTTACAGTGAGCTCTGATGCTTAGATCATTAGATATGAGTACTCCTAGGTCCTTGACAGAGTGAGGGTCATCAACAAGGTCATATCCACCTGTTCTGTCTCTCTTTTCTTCTTTCCCAAAAGATGAAAGAATATAAACTCACTCAAACACAGGCAGGCAAGCTGGCTCAGACTTCACAGAGTTAATTCTTTGGAACTGATAATATCCTTGGCATTCCAACACGCTCTGCCTGCCAAGTCCGAACTGATAACAAATAAAAATCTACTCACAGAAAATTACAAGGCAGTTCACAAAAATCATTCACGAAGAAAATCTGAAGTAAGATTAAACTTTGTCCCGTACAAAGTTCCAGCCAAAAACACACCCACTTTTATCCCCTGTGGGGTGTGGCTCCATGACTCAGCTCACTCTCTGACCCTCCCACGCCTCCTACATTGCTGCTCATGTTTCTCCCTACGATGCTGCTTAGGATCAAGCCAACACTCTTCCTCTTTACTCCCTGTCAGGGGCTGCTCTGATACGCCTTCCTCCTGATTAATCTCAGGCTGTTCCTCTCGGTTGTCTGATGGAACCTGAAGCATTACCAGGGAGGAAGGTGCTGGGGAGGAAGGCAGTCCCAGTTCCTCCTCCTCATCTTCCAGGTCTTCTTCCTCTGACAGCATAGGCTCGGGAATCGGGGCTGTTAGGGATACACCCTAGCAGAATCTGCACGGCAGTCAGGCAGTCAGGCAAAATATGTGAGATAAATGTTTTTGTAGCTTACACTCAGTAAAAACAGATACACAGTGCTAATTAAATAGTTTATTCCAGTAAGAGTTATAGCATAGTCAAACAGTCCATATATCATTCACTAATTCAGTCCGTCCAAGGATTATTCAGTTGCAAATTCCAGTGTTGAAAAAGAGAGGTCAGTAAACTTACAAATATCAGTCCAGTAATATATCTCCTTGCAATAGAGATATGAAGAAGTCAAAAAACTCCTCTCTTCCTTCAGCAACTCGGCAGTAGGGGAAACACGCAGTTAACAAACCATCAATCCATGCAATCCAGTAATTGTCAGGGAATCGTCAGGTTCTCTTGCTCCCTCTTATGGTGGTTTCACACCGCACCCAAAATTACATGCTTTGCAGTTTTAAAGTGACACACACTTAAACTTACAATCATAGTTTATATATATTATTTTACCCAAACTACATTAGGTAACCTATGTTATTCCTAACATTCTCCCCTTTTGGGTAATATAATAATATATATATCTATTTACAACCTTAACCCATAGTCATCACAACTCTCTTTGTGTTTGACTGCTTTTGTGAACTGATCAGCAATATTTTGTTCAGTCATACAATATTCCAGTCTTATTAAACCATCTTTTACAGATTGCCTTACATTCAGATATCTAAGATCTGTATGCTTAGATCTCGTTTTCACAGCAATATTTGTAGCCATCTGTATGGCTGCTTGATTGTCTTCATACACAACAATGGAATCATTAACAGTTAATCCCATATCCAACAATAACTGTTTATACAGAATTAAATCAGTACATAATAAGGATAGACATGAAAATTCTGCTTCCATTGTGGACATACTTATATGTTGCTGTCTAATTGACCTCCAACCAATCCATGCTTTTCCTAGTAGTATAGCCATTCCTGAAGTTGATTTCCTAGTGTTTATATCTTTTGCAAAACTTGCATCAGCATATGCACTTAAAATCAAATCATCTTTTGGCTCCAAATACAATGCATAGTGCATTGTCCTTTTAAGATATCTTAAGATACGTTTTGCCGCTTGCCAGTGTCGTTCAGCGGGTTCAGCATTAAATCGAGCCAACTGATTAACGCTATAGGCAATATCTGGCCTTGACCAATTACTAATATACGATAAACTACCAATTAATGACTGATAGTCTTATCGAATTTTGAACTCTG
This sequence comes from Pseudonaja textilis, assembly GCF_900518735.1. The sequence continues at coordinate 7,530 of NW_020769490.1, read as the reverse complement.
AGCATCAGTGCGGCAAAATTCCTGACTCACTGGAGTTTTTGCTGGTTTACAAAGTTCCATCTTATATGTTTTTAGTAATTGATAAATCTTATCCTCTTGAGATATCTTATAGCCACCGTTGGTTTTATTTATTGTCAATCCTAGATACTGTTTTATCTCTCCTAATTGCTTTAATTTTATCCTCTTACCTAATAATGATATTATTTCAGTTGCTTCATTTTTAGTTTTTGTAATTAAGGCAATATCATCTGTAAACAACAATAATAATGACACTATTCCATTTGTCTCTCTTTTAAATAAACATGGATCAGCTAAACCTACTTTAAACCCTATATTGTTTAACTCTTTAACAATATATTGGTTCCATTCGTAACCAGATTGTTTCAATCCATAGAGACTCTTTTTAAGTTTCCAACAGTCATTATTAGTTTTATCATCCTTAATCCCTACAGGTTTCTTTAGGTATATAGTGTGCTGCAATGGTGCAATGCAGATAAGCAGTTTCTACATCTAAATGATTTATGATATAGTTTTTCTTAGCTGCCCACACTAAAGCTGCTCTCAAGGTTATTGCTTTTAGACTCGGTGCAAACACTTCATCATAATCACATGCAGTTTGATTAAATCCTTGAGCTACCAACCTAGCCTTATGGGTAACAGTCCCATTTTTACCTGTTTTTAATTTAAATATCCATTTGCATCCAATGGACTTTTCACCTGGAGGTAATTTAGCATTCTCATAGACTCCCATCTGTTTTAATGAATTCAGTTCCTTTTGCATTTCTGTATGCCAATTCTCTTGATCCTTTGCAGGATACAATTTAAGTTCTTCCACAGTAGTTGGAATTTTACTAACTTGGCAAACTACACTTGCTTGGTACCTATCAGGTGGTCTGCTTTCACGTGTTGACCGTCTAGGTATTACAGGGCTTACAGGTGGACTTTTATCTATCACCTGTTCCTGGTTATCTATTTCTTCTTGTTCACTTATTTCTTCCTGTTTTGGTCCTATTTGCTCTTCCTTTACTTCCTCTTTAATTGGACTTTTCTTATTACTGATATGGTGGTTTGGTCTTTTGTAGGTTTCTATAATTACATCTTTATTCGAATCTTGCTCCAGTTTTTCCCATCCTACATGTTCAAGGAATTGTGCACTAGCACTACAGTAAATTCTAGTTGTATCCTTTTCCCAGAACCTGTAAGATTTATGGTTAGATTCATAACCTACAAAAAATAATCTTTCAGCCCTATGCTGTCCCTTATGTCTCAGTTGTGTAGGAATACGCACCCATGCTGGTGCTCCAAATGTGTGCATGTAGGTCAGGTTTTCTACCATGCCACCGTGTGAATGGTAATTCACCTGTTGTTGAGTTAACAACATTATTCAATATATGATTACCACACATTATTGCTTCTCCCCACAAAGTTTCAGGTAATCCTGAATCCGACAACATGGTACGAGCCATTGCCTGTAGTGTTTGGCCTCGCCTTTCTATAAAGGAATTATGTTGTGGCCTATATGGTGCAGACTTTTTATGTTCCACACCTGCCATCTTGAGTCTATTTTGGAATTTATTATTTATAAATTCCGTACCATTATCAGTTACAAGAGTTACTAGTTTCCTTTTAGTTTTTCTTTCTGCAAACTTCAACCAATTAAAGAAATTCTGATATGTTTCCGTTTTACTCTTCATTAAATAACAGAAACCATATCTAGAATAATGATCCATTATACTTAATATATAACGAGCACCTCCCACACTTGGTTTTTTAGGACCTAGAATATCAGCAAATACGACCTCTAGAGGCTCTTTAGTTTTAAATCCATTAATTCTATTTGCTGGTATTACCTTGCTTTTTTCTTGACTGCAAGCATTGCAGTGCAAATACTTACTGCAAGGCTTCAGTTTTATACCTTTAGACAGTTCAACCGTTTGCTTGTGTGTAACATCTGCATCTGTGTAACAAATGTATGCATTCATCATGAGGTTTAACGTTATTATACAGTGTTAGCCACCTCTAACTGATTATCATTTAACACATACAATTCACCTTTTAAAATTGCAGTCACTTTTACCTTCCTTTTCTATTATGCAGTTTTCTCCCCTAAAGGTAACTACATAACCTAGTTTAATCAAAACTCTAACCGAAAGCAAATTAAACTTAAGTTGTGGTACATATAACATTTTTACATTTTCTTGTATGCAAGAACAATCAGTACCTTCAGCTTTTGCTTTAAGTTTCCAGCCATTAGCTAACGATATCTGCTGTGAACTCGTGGACATCTTAATAAATCTTTTCTTATCTTTCGTTATGCAGTGCGATGCTCCACTATCTACAACCCAAAAATTATTATTGTTCACAGTTTCGTTGCTATACATGGCTAACTCTAATCATTTTTCATCCTTTTGATGTCTTTTGATTCTGGCCGGCATTGTGGCGTTTTACTTTCTTGCAGAATCTAGCCAAATGTCCTTTTCTTCCACAATTAAAACATTTTCTAATTGTGTAGGCTGACGAAGATAATTCCTCTTCTTGTGGTTGTTCCCTTCTGAGTTGATCCCTTTCAAGCCTTCTCCTGGCTGCCAGTAATGTCAGTTAATGTGAGGTTATCTTTTGGCAGAACTTCCAGCGAAGTTACATAGTCGTCATAGCTCTCATCTAATGAAGACAAAATTATATAAACCTGATGTAGTTCAGTGAAGATAAGCTCTTTTTCATGCAGCTCCTGAAAAATCCTCTTCATAGTGTTTATGAGTCAACATGTCTCCATTCTTTTGAAGATGTGTTCTGAACAGCTTCCATGTAAGATTTATATGTGCTCCTACACTGTCTCGAACATAAATCTTCTTTAAATTCTCCCAGCACTTAGCAGCTGTTTCTTCTCCACGAATATGGACAAGCTGTCACACACTATGAAGATCTTTGAACGCGTCCTTGATAAGCGCATTCGGGACATCGTCGACATCAGCGTCAACCAGGCTGGATTCATCAAGAACTGCGGCACCACCGACGCCATCTTCGGTGTGCGGATGCTGATGGAGGCTCACAGAGAGAAGAAAATCCCGCTCCACACCGCCTTCCTAGACTTGGAAAAGGCCTTCGACCGAGTCCCGCACGATCTCATCTGGTACGCACTGCGAGATCACGGCGTGCCTGAGCTGCTCGTACAATGGGTCCAACTCCTATACAGATGTCACAAAAGCCGTGTAAAAGCGGCAGCAGGGATATCAGAGGAGTTTAATATTACCGTCGGCGTACACCAGGGCTCTGCTCTCTCACCACTGCTGTTCATTCTGGTGATGGACACAATTACACACGACCTGTACACGCCCGCCCCATGGACGCTGCTCTACGCCGATGATGTGTTCCTGGCCAACCTGTGCAAGGCTGAACTCGAGCACCGAGTCCAACAGTGGCACGACCGCCTCGAGCAGTTCGGGCTCCGGCTGAACCTAAAGAAGTCCGAATACCTGACCACTGATAATGAAATGACAGGCTCCATCCACGTGAACGGGCAGGAGCTACCACGCGCCTCCACCTTCAAGTACCTGGGAACTACTCTTGGGGAAGAAGGCCTACTACAAACTGAGGTGGCAGCCAGGATCAATGCAGCGTGGGGCAAATGGAAGTCCGTCACGGGCGTCCTCTGTGACAAGAAGATGCCGATGCGCCTGAAGGCGAAAATCTATAACTCTGTGGTGCGCCCCGTGGCCATATACGGCGCAGAGTGCTGGCCGACGACCAAAGAAGCCGAAAGCAGACTCCAGATAATGGAGATGCGAATGCTCCGATGGTTGGTAGGCCTCACCCTACTCGATCGCGTCAGGAACGAAGAAGTGCGTAGACGGTTCAACGTCGTGCCCATCCCCACGGTCATGAGGCAGTCCCGGCTACGATGGTTCGGCCACGTGAGCCGCGCCAAGGAAGAATCCATCATCAAATCTGTAATGAAGGTGACTGTCGGAGGAGCGAGACCGCGTGGTAGACCTAAACAACGCTGGATGGACACGATCAAGGCCGATCTAGAGATCGCGAAGGCAGACCCGACACACGTGGCAGACAGAGAGGTGTGGAAGCAGTACTCAAGGACATTAGCGGACCTCGCCCGAGCGCGAGACAAACGCTGAAGAAAAAGAAGAAGAAGAAGAAGAAGAATATGGACAAGCTGCTGGTCACAGAGTGTCAGTCCTATAATACAGAGAGCTTGCTCATTCTTCAGTTTATATTCTTGTATTCTCTGGGCATCTGGGTTAGGGTTAGGGTTGTTGGTTAGGGTTAGGGTCGGGGTCGGGGTCAGGGTCAGGGTCAGGGTGAGGGTGAGGGTTAGGGTTAGGGTCCAGATTCTTACGATCCCTCCATCCAGTTGCCTAGTAGTTACTATATCAAAATCGGCTGCCTCACGGAAGAGCTGTTCTGGGGATTGCGGTTCTTACATGTATTTTCCAGTCCACCTCGGCCGGAGAACGGAGTATTTTAACTCGCACGGCAAAGCCCTGCATCTCAAGAATTTGTTCTAAGTCGGTGTTCCCTTGTGCAGTTCCTGCTCGGGTTTGCAACCGGAGGGGAAGGAGGGATTCCTAGACCCTAACCAGCTTTTTCTGGCACAGCTGGTATTTCTCAATCCCGATGGTCTCAGTGCACCATCCCACCTCCCCCACTCAAGTTTAGTAGCCAGCACTTGCTACTTTAGTGCCTTCTCCTACCCTTGATCCTACCACACAGTTTTTAAGCAGCCCCCACACCCAAGTGCCGGTGCCCAGTCTCCCACAGATAACCGCAGAAGAAGCTTTTACACAGTTGCAAGTTATAACTGGCTTCCTGGATCCAGCGTAGGTGATATCCCTAGAAGGGAAGCAGCCTCTTTGTCTGGGGCAGATCGGTGACGAGCAGCGGAGGCAAAGTCTTCCAATGTCTGTTTGTGGCTTTGGAGGTTGAAGATAGAAATAAGAGCAATTAACCTGCAAAATGTTTCCAATCCCCATTTCTTCCCTCATGTTTTATTTCTGAAAATAAACCTATTACCGCAACGCTGCTATTTTGCAGCTCCATGTCGGGGACAGGGTTTTGTGTTGTTGGGGTCCTACTGTATATATGGGCCGCAGGCTCTGAATCGGTCACTAGGATTGGTGCATGTTTAGTGTGGATGCTGGCATTTTCTAGTCCTTCCGGCTGACTTACATTTTAACTCTCATCATATATCTGTCACACAGTACAAGAGCTGTGCTTCTTTCCTTGGGTCTGTATGGTTAATTCTATCCAGACCTAAAGCTATACAGCAGCAGAGGCCTCGCCATCGAAGGAAACATGCCGCCTTTCCCCCCAAACTTCCAAAATCTTTGCACAGATGCAGAGATGACACTCAAAGGACTACAGAGCACCTCCCTACCCTTCTGGATGACTGGATGATCAACCCTAAACTTGCCCTAACCTCGTGATCGATAAGCTTTCCTGAAAGCGAAGTAAGCTATCGTCAGAAGTTGGAGCTTCCTCGACACGATGGCCTTCGGCCAATGAAAACCAACTTGAGCTCTCTTTGCCCCCTTGCCTTCATCCCCAAACTTCTTTTTGGGTTCATTAGTTTCCTGTTGCCTATCGGCCATCCCTTCATGACACATTTTTATAACGGTCAGTACAATATATGTTTTTTATTCTAAAAGGCCTTTTTATCAAAGTAATTATTGCCACTATGATGGGCTTGCGAGGCACTATTTTCAAATGTGTTTTTTTTTTTAAGAAAATGAGATTTGTATAGCACTTAAACCGTTTTGTATAAAACGTACCATAAAGGTTTGTAAGATGGTTAAAGGGCTCTTCTCCATTACCAGTTGTATTTTTAATGGTAGAAAACAACTTGTTTCTATTCTGTATGTATAGCAGCACATTTCATTTACGGAAAGATGTTCTCAGAATATTTATTTACTAATATATTTATCTTAAGCCATGTCTTATTTGAGTGCGTAATGTTATAAAGAAAATCGGGAATCACTAACAGAAAGCAATGTAAATAGAGATTTCACAATATTCGCTGACCAAAAAGTGATTTTAAATCAAGTTGTAACTGCAGTTTTGTAACGAAATGTACAAATGTGTTTAAAAACAAAACCTTTTAAAAAGTCAACCGTCTAGCCTGAAGTCTTTCCTGAACGTTTTGTGCTGTCCAGCAAGAAGAAAAGTAACTTAACCCCTAAATTTGTCACTCTTGGAATGTTATTCGGAAGGAATACTTTCTCGATAAAAGTTCCCAGGCAATCACGGCATCGTATCATTTGATCCTTTGCTTACTGACGCACGTACCCAGCATGCAAATCCCGTTTCTTTACGCTATAAAAAAAAACTGGACTCTGCTTAACGAACATCTTTAGGTTGTATTTCCAGAAGACCCAGAATCCCGTTTGGCAACGATAAAGGTGCCCGTTTTCTCTCCCAAATTTAGGGAATAGGCTCCCCGCGCAGTCGGGGGGTGGGGGGGGCGGAGGTCGGGGCAGGTTTTGAGACAAGGCCGGGTTCCTAGTCATCGGGATGTCCATTTTTAGCTGCTAGGATTTTAAGGAGCCATTCCTCTTTCGTCCCGCTTCTCCTTTTTAATTTGAGCAGACGGGTCGGTCAGGTTCCTCGCAGCGTTTATGCCGAAAGAAGACGGTCCAGGAGGCAGCCAGCAGCCAAGGGGGAAAGCAGCGATTTACCGAAGTACATTTTTTTAAAAAAAGGGAAAAGTGCTTTTTGCGCACAATGAGGTTTTATTGTTTAGGAAAAAAACAAAACAGGGAAGGCAACCCTGTGACAATCGCTCACTCCTCGACCCCACTCCCCCGCTTTCACCCAGGATCGCGGAGGCCGAGATGCGACGCCTGCAGCGCAGAACGGCAGGAAAAGAACGGCACCGCCGCTCTACGCTCCTCTTCAGAGGACGATTCGCTTGCGTCGTCCTCCGCACGGCTGCCGGCTTCCGCGCCAGTCTTGTTTGAGCGACCTTCCCAGTATGGCCGACTTCCTTTGTGTTCTTCTCCGGCATCCCACCTCAACTTCCTTTCACAGCGGCCTTCGCACCATGGCCGATTTCCTGTCCGTTTTCAGCGGCCGTCCTTTGAAAAATGACCTTCCCATCATGGCAGAGTTCCCGTCCGTCCTTCTAAGTTGTCCCCTCCACGTTCTTTTGCGGCACGGTGAACTTGTCCGTCAGCGCGGCCGTTCCCCCGTCACCCCCCCACCATGCCTGAGAAGGACGTTTCTATGACGACCGACTTCCCGCCCATTCTTTTTAGTCTTCCCCTCACAAGGTACTCGGGCGGCGACTTTTTCGTCACGCTGGGTTTCAGTTTATAATTCCGAATTATTAATTGAAACGCCTCATTATTAACATTATTAATATACGGTATTACGAAAGCTCGAACTCTCTCTTTAAGGGACAGAAAAGAAGGTACCGCAGTCATATTTTTTTTAAAAAAAAATCCTCTTTTGAGGGCATGTTTTTCTCGGCCACTTCTCTGAGGGAAACAGGAAACAGTGCCATCCTGTAGCGTAGGAAGG
>NW_020769489.1:617182-652290 GCF_900518735.1 Pseudonaja textilis | reverse complement strand
ATAACCTAAAATAATAAAATAAAAACAATCATTTCTTCAAGAAAGAAATAATCCTAAAGTGGGAAAAAAGATGTGTTTTGATGAGAAAAAATGAAAACTTGACAACCTGGTTTGTGGTGGGAGGGGGGAACTTTCTATAATAACGTCAGTTCTTCCATGTTGGTTACGCTTTGCTAAGCTTGCTGGCATCGGGAGGGGGACAGAGGGATTGGGGGAAGTTGTTCAGGAGGAAACTAGACTAATCTATCTGCCCCAAGGACACCTGGCCTGGGATAGAATCAGAGGTGGTATTCAGAAGGTTCTGACCAGTTCTGGAGAACCGTTAGCAGAAATTTTGAGTAGGTCAGAGAACCAGTAGCCGAAATTTTGAATAGTTCAGAGAACCGGTAGTAGAAATTTTGAGTAGTTCAGAGAACCGGTAGTGGAATTTTTGAGTAGTCCAGAACACCGGTAGTGGAAATATTAAGTAGTTCATGTTGTATATAGACATTTGCATACTCGTAATACTACGTTCCGATTGGACAATCACTACCACCTAGTGATTGGTGGTTAACAACAGATTGGCCGCCTAAATGCCGGGAGGTTTAAAATAATGCTATTGGTTGCGAGCCGCGAGCAGCCGCTATAAAAGAGGCTGCTGCGGCTCAAGTTTAGTTGAAGTTACTGACAGTTGAATAAAGAGCTGAACTCAACTCCGGTCTCAAGTCTACTTTGTTCTGGCGATAGAACACTGGCGACAAAGATGGGATCAAGGGGAGAAAGACCGTAAGCACATGGCAACGAAAGCCAAGAAATCAGTGAGATGGCTGGCAACAACTCACCACCCGCACCGTTCAACCCAGCTGAAGAAGACTGGGAATCATATGTTGACAGGTTCCTGATGTTCCTGGAAAGCAACAAAGTACAAGAAATCACTAACCTAACTAAGAGGAAGAGAGCCGTATTCCTGATGCATTGTGGTCTGACCATTGGCGAGACCGCATGATGTCAAACAGATGGTATGGCCGGACCTGAAACGGATGCTGAGAGCCCACTACGCGCCTGTTGTGTCCAACCTCATTCGAAGAAACAAATTTTATAAACGGGATCAACGAGAAGATGAGAGTATTGGGGATTTCGTAGCAGCACTAAGGGATATTGGAGAAGCATGCGAATTCCTCAACATGGACGAAGCCATGAGAGATTGCGTGGCCCTCGGATTGAGAGATGCTACCCTGCAGAGCAAACTACTAAATTGACCCAACATTACTGTAAATGAAACCATCACTGAGGCAACCGCAGCTGAAGCAGCGAAAAAAATCTGCGGCTAAAATGAAACAAATGAATACGTCCAACAGCCCAAGCCAGAGCAGAGAAAAGAAAACAGAAGGTACCTAGAAACATACTACCTCAACCACCCACCATGAAGACATTCAGTCATCAACCAACTCTGAGGACAAAGACGAAGAAGTACATAGGCTCCAGTCAGAACGGAACTGGTGAGAAAAAAGAGGAAGGAAACCTGATTTTCAGTGTGCCGGATGCGGAGGAAATCACCCATGTTCTGAGTGCCGTTTTTTGGACGCCATCTGCAGACACTGCGAAAAATGGGGGCACATTGCAAGGGTCTGCCAAAACAAAAAGAGCTATAGTCCAAAAAGACGATGCAGTGCCTCCCCCACCCCCGAACTAAGGAGAAGCAAACCGGAAGTTGATGGAGCTGGGAAAATAGAAGTCAACGGCTCAACAAGAAGGAAGAAACACACCAGACAATTATCATTGGGAATGCCAGAGCAACTGATGCTAAGAAGGTTCGAATAAATGTCAAAATAGAGGGAGAGCCATGTGAAATGGAAGTGGACTCCGGCTCGTATCTGTCAATGGTGTCATGGAACACAATAAAAAGCTTGATACCAGACATACGACAAAAAGAACTCGAAGAGCAAAGCCTGACATTAAAAGACTACCAAGGAAACAAGATTCCAGTAGTTGGACTGGGACATTTCAAGGTAAAATTCAAGAAACACACTGAAGTTCTCCCATTGACCATCGTCGACCGAGACTGCCCCAGCCTGCTTGGTTTAGAATGGTTCGCGCCTTTGGGGATCAAAGTGACAGGAATCAACAGCATCACCGAGACAGACTAGGAAGAAAGCCTGATGAAGGAGTTCCAGGATGTATTCGACGGGACACTAGGCAAGTACCATGGGACCCCTATCTCATTTAGCCTAAACCCGAACATAGCCCCCATCCGGCTAAAGGCCAGATGCGTCCCCTTTGCGTTAAAGCCAAAAATCGATGAACAGCTGAACAAACTCATCGCACAAGGGGTGCTAGAGCCAATCGACCATGCAAGATGGGAAACCCCAATTGTGACTCCTGTGAAACCAGATGGGTCCGTCCCCGGCCCACTGGTTGGTGACCACTGATCTAATCCAACCAGGGATGGGCTGCTGGGGGTTTGCAGGGGTTTGGGACATTCTCTAGCTAAGATTCTGTGTACTTCGCAGAACCCCCAAATCCCACTCCTGGATGGTCCTGCCCATCCCACCCACCCTCCCCTCCCCGGAGGGGTCCCCACGTGGCCTGTTTTGGATTCAGGTAAGTGCAGGGTGCACACAGAGGCTCAGAGAAGGTGAAAAATGGGCCTCCCGGAAGTTTGGGAAGGCCGGAAACAGCCTCCAGAACACGGGGGAGGCCATTTTCGCCCTTCCAGAGGTCCAAGAGAAACCTCCAAACAGGGGTGGGTTCAAAAATTTTAACAACCAATTCTGTGGGCATGGCTTAGTTGGTGGGCGTGGCTTGGTGGTCATGTTATTGGCTGGGCATGGCCAAATCAGTATCACTCACATCGAGGCACGCATCTCCTCACCTGGCCTCTCATGACTGTGGGGAAGCTGCAACAGTTGTAAGTGTGAAAAATTGTCATAAGTCACTTTTTTCAGTGCCATTGTAACTTTGAATGGTCACTCCACACAAGCAAAGTACCAGCAAAGGAGGGGAAAAAACCTCTAGAGACATTCCTGAGACAGGAAGTCTAGTGCTGCCAAGAATGTAATAAGGGTTAACGGAGAGACAGTTTCTGTAAGCAACACCAGAATGTTTCCTTCCTGCCTTCCTTACAGGATTAGGCCAGTAATTTCTTCTAACAACCGGTTCTCCAAACTGATTAGAATGTTAACATCCGGTTCTAGCGAATAGGTGCGAACTGGTAGAATCCCACCCCTGCTCCAAACCCTGAGGAAGGGGAAAAATGACCCTCCCAGAAGTTTCGTAAGTCCAGAAATGGGCTGCACAGGAAAACGGAGCTGGAAAACAGGTTAGTGGGGTGGAGAGGGAATGAGATTTTGAAGTAACCTGCCCCAGGAGTGAGGTGGGAATGGAGATTTTATAGTATCCTTCCTCCGCCACACCCACCAAGCCACGTCCACCAACCCACGCCAAACCCACCAAGCCACGCCCACAGAACTGTTATTAAAAAAATTTGAATCCCACCACTGCGTCTATCACCTAAACATGTTTGCTGTTCTTCTGTAAGGTTTTTCGAGTGCAGCTCAGAATCTGATGAATGAGGCTACTGATAGTCAGCTTTTATTTTTGGCCAAAGCAAAAAACTGGACGACCTTTTTGTCTCTCACTTTAAACAGAGCAGGCAAGAGAGAAAAGCAGGTGCCCCCGTGCTAATTTTTTCTTTTTCTCTTTATAGTCCATGCAGCTTGCAAAGATCGTCATTGCTATAGAAACATTATTTCATATCACGCAAATCTCATGCAATTTTCTCAGCGCTTCTACAAACGAAGGAACCTTAGATTGGAAAGAGATACATTTTATCCCAAAGCTTTCTCTGCATTAAGTTGCAGAGAAAGCACATTTTAAGTTACTTACAGCAGACAAGTCGAATCCACATTTTGTGTTTCACAAAATGAGGTTATTTTAGGCTAAGCTTGGCAATCTGCCTGGAACATTTATCTTTGCAGTTATAGCACATCAGGTTACAATGGAGCTCAGCTCAGCTCAGCTGGGAATCAAGGCTTGAGTCAGGCACACTCTGTGTATGCTCTAATAACCCTTTCCCTTCTCTGTAAGTTGCGCAATACAGCCTGGTACTTTCCCTGAAATTAAAGTTGTCTGCAGTGTGCCTACATTCCCAGATACTATAAATTATTTCCTATTGTGGAAGGTTTATTTCCCAGGTTTTGCCACAGTCATCCTGTGGGGGTGTGACATTGTGTTGCCTGTCACTGCTTTACTGCTTTTACAAATGAAGACAAATCTACGTGTCCCAGGATAATGTTGTAGGATCCAATCCTGGTTGGTGTTTTGACCCAAGTCTCGTTCAAATCAAATAAACACAAAGTATATATAAAAGCAAACCTTTTTAAAGTGTCTCTGTGAATTCTGTTCATTCACAGCAAAGTCTCATTAAAACTAATTGTCCCAGGCAAGAACGAGCCCTTTCAAGGTTGTGAAAGGTTGCCAAGAACACAAGATTAATTGCAGGGAAATATCCAAAACCAAAAATCTCCGAAAACAAATCAGAATAGAAAGGACTTCCACAAGAACTTGGAGTTGAAAGAACTTCTTTGCTTCCTGCAAAGAACCCAACCCCTGAGGGCTGGCTTTTATTCCTTATGGGAAGGGACATCACCTTACAGCCTTACTCCTGAGTCGCCTGTGCTGCTGCAGCTGTTCTTTCCTTTGAGTAGCCCTGTGCACACATGCACTGGCCACAGGTTCCTCGGGGTCCTCTGCACCACTGCTGCCAGACTCCACAAGCTCCGAAAACAGCACCCCACTCTCTGATATCCTGTCCTCATCTCTGCATCACACACAGGCCCTTCATCTGTCCGAGACCTCAGCCGTCCACACCTGCTGCCGGCGAACCACAACAGTTGGTCACTGGGACCAGAGGTTTAGCCTTCCGAGATTTTGGACTCATGCTGGGTCCCAGGGAACATCTTTCTAGCAGAGTGTGTGTTGTTCTGTGTGTGGTACTTATATGGTGCCTGCTGTATGTGGCTTTTTAGATGTTGATTGGAGGTGTTGATGGATGGCTATTAGGTCGTTGGCTGTCGTTTGTGCTGCTCAGTCCCTGAGATCCAAAAGTTTGTCAACCCCTGCTCTAGGGCACTTCCCTGCACTAATTCTCCATACAGTAGGTCTTTCAGAGTTTGACCATCAGCCATCCTTACAACATGCGTAGACGTCGCTGTTTCAATAGTGTATGGAGCAGTGGTTAGAGTGCAGTACTGCAAGCTACTTCTGCAGCCAGCTGCCTACAATTTGGCAATTCAAATCCTACCAAGCTCAAGGTTGACTCAGCCTTCCATCCTTCCTAGGTGGGTAAAATGAGGAGCCAAATTGTTGGGGGCAATATACTAACTCTGTAAAACACTTAGAGAGGGCTGTAAAGCACTATAAACTGGTATATAAGTCTAAGTGCTATTGCTATATATATATACTAGAAATTCTAGCACATTCCAAGACTGCACCATTTGGAACTTTGTCATGCCAGGTGCTGCCAAGAATACATCAGAGACGGGGCGGAGCTGGCGTCGCAACAATACAGCATGCGATCTTGGAGGTCTGAGATCACTGCCAATATCTTTGCTCCTGGACGGTCCAATCAGATCTAAACCGTCCCAAAGAGATGGTGAATTTAAAGAGCGCATCCTGTCGATCCCAGGGATACTGCAAAGTCCCTGGTAGATCCAGGAGAAGCTCTTTTTGCCAGCGGCAAAGAGGCAGCCATTAAAGCTGCTGAAGTTGGGACAGCTCCGAAACGAAAGAGAATGGAAAGAGAAAGTGTGCCGGTTTGGTGAGAACTTTTTCTTTATTTTAAGATTTGAAAGGACGCCCTAAGGAAAAGAAAGAATCTGTAAAAGTTTTGACAGAAGTGATTAAGTGGCAATTTTAAACAGGAATGTCAAAGTAATATTTTTTTTTCTCATTGCTGGATTTTCTACACATGATTTTATATTTTGAAACTGGACTGGGTTTTTTTTTCTTTCACCTATTCTTTCTCTCCTTTTTGACTTTATAATATTCTAGGCTAGAGACTCCCTTTCATCTTTTTAAATATCTTTTTCGCTTTTTAATTAATTTGTATTATATTTTGTTTGGAAAAGGAGGGGGGAAGTGAAAGCAAAAGAAACTTTGTAACACTGCCAACTAGAGGCTTGGAAATATTATATTGCTTTTTCTTGACCAGACAAAGCTGAGAAAGAACTAAGACTTCTTTTCAAGGACATTGCTATTTGATAAGATAGAGGGAAGAGTATGGGAGAGTATTATTGCAGGTTGTTAGGTATAACATAGGTCACCTAACGTAGTTTGGGTAAAATAATATATATAAGCTATGATTGTTAGTTTAAGTGTGTGTCACTTTAAATGCAAAGCATGTAATTTTGGGTGTGGTGTGAAACCACCATAAGAGGCAGCAAGACAACCTGATTGATTGCTGACGAGACCCTGACAGTTTGCTGGCAATTACTGACAATTACTGGATTGGATTACGTTGATGTTTGTTAGCTGCATCTTTCCCCTGCTGAAGAGTTGCTGATAAGGAAGAGAGGAGTTTTAGAGTTTTGCATATCTCTCTACTGCGAGGAGATATATCACCGGACTGACATTTGTAAGTTTACTGACCTCTCTTTTTCGACACTGGAATTTGCAACTGGATAATCCCTGGACGGACTGAACTAAGTGATGATATATGGACTGTTTTGACTATGCTTTAACTCTTGCTGAAATAAAACTATTTAATAGGCACTGTGTATCTGTTTACTGAGTGTAAGCTACACAACGTTTATCTCACACATATTCTGCCTGACTGCCTGACTGCCCTGCAGATCTTGCTAGGGTATATCCCTAACACAGGTGCTCTTCTGGGTTTCTATCAACAGCTAGAGTCTGGTGTTGAAGCTTATTAAAAAAAAGGTGATAAGACTCCGGAGAAGAGTTATAAATTTTAACAAAAGCCTTGGATAATCAAACAAGACGCAGTGTGCTCTTTTTATTTTTTTTTAAGCTGCGCAACCCCTCCTTATTAGTTTACTTTTCATAATAGCTATTTGAATTTTTGGCCTTTCGGAACTTGTTTTTGTCTTTCTTTTTGTCTTTTGAAGTCAAATTTTTACCTTTGCATTTTATTTTAAAGGAAAAGCTTTTAGTATTAATGATTTCCTTCCTTTTCTTTTTAAGGGAGTAGTCTCTTTTCTTTTTTTCTCTCTCCCTCCCTTGTATTTTTTTTTCTATTTACCTTCCATATTGTTTTTTTATTTTATTTTTGTGGCTTTCTTTTTTTTCTTATGCATCCTTTTATACCTGAGACCTCTTAATTGGATTAAGGTGTGGAAGAACCTGAAGAACTTTTCTTTTCTCTTTTTTAGTTTTTTACTTTTTACTTTTCCGCCTCTTTCAGGATTTAACAATTTTTTCTTTTTTGAGTGTGTTTATGGTCTTTTCTTCCATTTTTGAGTTTTTATTGCTATCTAGCCAATTGATTGGATTAAGGTATACAAGAACCTGAAGAAATTCTA
The DNA here is from genome assembly GCF_900518735.1 of Pseudonaja textilis. Next base: position 644,770 of record NW_020769489.1, on the reverse strand, counting down.
TTATTGTTATTATTATTATTATTATTAATATTAATATTATTATTAATATTATTATTATTATTATTATTTGGTTTCTTTTTTCCTACTATTTTTATTTGGAATTGCAGTTGGTTATTTCACAAGTGGATTAAGGTCTAGAAGAACCTGAAGATTCTGAATTGTTTGAAATGAGTAGGAAACCAACAGCCCCTGGTTCCTCAACTTCTACATCTTCCTCTTCACCATCTGGAAAACAACATTCAATACAGTCAATGTTACAGCAAGAAAAAGAACAGGAAAAAGTGACCCTGCAGATGATTATGCAAGGAATTCAAAATATTCAAATAAGAATAGAGAATATTGAAAAGAGAACAGAGAACATTGAACAAAGAACAGGGGAAACTGATGAAAAGGTGAAGAACATTCAACAAATGATGATGAAGTATGATGAGAGATTGGTTTTCATATGTGCAAATACATTCAAGGTATGATAAAAACTCTAAAACAGAAGGTTTCTATGATAAATTGACTGATTTAGATAAGATTTTGACAGGTACTGATGAAAAGATGATTAAAAAATTGTATGGATATTTATTAGAAATTAAACTAGAAGAACAAGTTAAAGAAACAATGATTGCTTGGGGGAAGAATTTTGGATATGGGATTGATCTAGAGAAATGGCAAAAATTGTGGTCTCAAAATTATAAAATGACATTGTCAACAGCATATAAAGAAAATTTGTATGTTTTACAGGTGGCATTTCCCCCTGACAAGAATAGCAAGAATGTTCAAGAACAAATTGGAAAAATGTTGGAAATGTCATCAGACACTTGGCTCATATTACCATATGTGGTGGACTTGTGCGGATGCTAAAAAATATTGGACTAAAATCTACACGTGGTTGGAAAAAATGACAAAAAAGCATATAGATTTGAAACCAGAGATATTTTTATTGGGAATTCTACCTGAAATATATAGTAAAGAATTGAAATACCTAATTGTAAATGTATTAACAGCGGCTAGGATTGTATTTGCTAAAAACTGGAAAAATGAGAAAATATCATCACAGGAGGAAATCATTAAGAAAATATTGGAATGTGCTGAAATGAGTAGATTGACATTTGAAATCAGAGAACAAGATGATAAACAATTAAAACATGGTAATGAAATATGTAGATTCTTAGAAAATAATAAATATATAAAGATGTATTCTTTTCTTATTATATCTACAAAATGATTGGAGGATAGATTTGAGATGATAATATGAACTGTCATAAAACAAATTAAGTAAAATATGATTATTTTGTAAAACATGAATGAATAAAAGTATAGTCAAATGATTGATTAATAATGATATTAATGTATTTAATACTTGATAGAAAATACGAGAATATATACAATGTAATTGTAATTGAAGACTACGAAATGGAAGCTCAAAACTATCTGTAAACCAACCGGCACACTGTATGTATATATATGGAAGATGGCTTGATGTTTTTATGTTTCGTTCGTCTATGTTCGTCTTAAAAACCAATAAAAATTTTAAAAAAAAGAATATGTCGGAGACAGTGTACGTGAAAGGTGTTTCAACTTTCTCTCCTGTTGTGCATAAAGAGTACAAGAGTATGCTCAAGACACAGGCTCAAATAGACCTGAGTCTTTGTATGTTCTGTCAGCTTCTTATTAAGCCATACTCTCTTTGTAAGTCTGGAAAATGTGGTGGCCGCTTTACCAATATGTTTATTCAGCTCAGTGTCCAAAGAGACACTGGCGAAGATAGTTGAGCCTAGGTACACAAAGTCATGGAAATTTGCAAATCAGTAAAAGTTGACTTTAAACAGTCAGATTAGAGCAAGGATGTCAAACTCAAGCCCCCTGGGCCTAATTTCGCCCATGGGGTGCTTAGATCTGGCCCACAGGGCTGGCCTGGAAATAGCAAAGGACTGGCCCGAGGTGCCTCTGCCAGTGAAAATGGAGCTTTTAGGGGCCACGTGCTGCCCCCTGACAGGAGACTGCAGGAGGCCATCGCAGCCATAAACAAGGAATGGGAGGGCTGTGCATGGTCTCCTGGGCTCCGTTTTCACTGGCAGAGAGCTATGAAAGCAAACTAAAAACAAAACAAAAGGAGAAATGTTTCCCCTTTAGCATTTGAGCATCCAAGAAGGGACAGGAAAGGAGAAAGGGAAAGAGGAAAGGGAAAGAAAAAGAAAGAAAGAGAGGAAGAGAGCAAGGAAGGAAAAAGAAGGAAAGAGAGGAAGGAAGAAGAAAGAAGGAAAAGGGAAGGAAGGAAGGAAGGAAGGAAGGAAGGAAGGAAGGAAGGAAGGAAGGAAGGAAGGAAGGAAAGGAAGGTTGATTATAATGAGGGAGGGAGGATCTCAGTGAAGCCCTGCCTTATTTCTTGGCCACCAAAGGTATTCTCGTCATGCCCACCATGGTCATGCCCACCCCAGCCCTCTGAGGTCAAACACAACCCTGATGCAGCCCTCAATGAAATTGAGTTTGACACCCCTGGAGTAGAGGCTCAGTTAGAAGGGAGAAAGTGGAATTAGATAAATAACAACAACAACATGGAGAATGGCCCAATGCTGATGTTACTGGCCTTCAAAGGTCCATGTTGCTGAATGAGACGAGGCTGCATACATTTTGCTTCCACAACAAGGAGAGCTGGAAACAGGAGTGGGATTCTACCGGTTCTCATCTATTCACTAGAACTGGTTGTTGTTAACTTCCTAAGCAGTTTGGAGAATGGAGAACGATTGTTGGAAGAAATCTCATTTTGTTTTTTCCACCCTTATTACATTCTTGGCAGTATGCATAGACTTACTGTCTCTGAAGGAGGTTGATGGTTTTAAGCATTTTACACTGCTGTTGGGAGGGAATACTTCCCTGGAAATACTTCCAACCGCACGCAACCATTAGCACTTTGAAGAAATAATTGAATAACGAAGCAGAGCTGGCAGAAAGAAGCTTTTAATGACAAGAAACCAAGATGAGTGACATTCAGCAAGCCTTCTTGGCTAGCTAGAAAGATTGACATTCACTTTACATACCCTTTCTGAGTTTTGGTCTAACATTGGTTTTTGATTAAGTTTAATTCTGTGCTTGGTGACATTTAATCCTGTGTTTATTGATGGGATAATTTTCCCTATTCAGCTTTGTTTGGAAGGAAAAGGGTTAATCTCTGTTCCTGAAAAGAAACTGGGTTGAGAAAACTGGCTAGTTCCTGTATCTATTTGTTCTGGTAATTGGTTTAACAAACAACAGCTAATGTTGTGATTTAATTATTTTTATTGTGTTTGAATTTTTTCCTGCCTCATAGTTTTTTTTTTCTATCTGGGGAGGGGGTCTTCCTTCACTACTTTAGTGGTTCCTGGCACTGTCCTTTTGGGGTATACTTCCAAAAGGCAGGATGCAGGCTTGGCACTGATTTTTTTAGTGCCTTTCTGGGGGGCATTGTGACCTTTCCTTAAATCTGGATGAGTTCCTTAGGATATCTTGTGAGGTGAGTGAGACCAGCTGGTATCTTTAAGTGGTACAAATGGATCTGGGGATTACTTTTCCTGGGTGTGCTCTTTCTGGAGAGCTTCAATGACCTCTCTGCTAAAGGGTTTCACTTTATGAGCAAGAGTTGGCTGCTGATAGTTATCACTGCATTTTAACTATTTTAATTCCTCAAGGTGCTCTTGCACCCTGCCTGATTTCTAACTGTGGTTTGCAGGTCTTTTTAATCTAATGATTGGTATTTAGAGCAGGTTTTTGCAAGCCAAGAAGCTTTTTGTATTTTTGTACAGGTAATCCTTGACTTACAACAGTTCATTTAGTGATCATTCAAAGTTACAATGGCACTGAAAAAAGTGACATGACCGTTTTTCACACTTACAACCATTGCAGCATCCCCACTGTCATGAGAGGCCAGGCGAGGAGAAGCACCCCTCAACATGCCTGACATAGGGGCCTACCGAGGAATTGCACAGAGGTCAAAGGGACGGGGCTTCAGAATGCCTCCCCAAACCGGGTCAAGTTTTATATCTTTTGATCCGTCGGGCAAGTGGAATTTGAATGTTTGCATAAGGTTGCTAAAGAACAGGAAGAGCTCTGTTTTGGCCAAATTTTCTCCCAAACATACTCGATGACCTAGGAATGGAGAGGAAAACAACAAATCAGTGCTGGTAGTGATTGATTAGGGAAGAAGTAGGGAACTATGGCACCCTTTATGACTTGTGGACTTCAACTCCCAGAATTCTTGAGCCAACATGGCTGCCTTAGGAATTCTGGGAGGTGAAGCCCCTCATGGCTGGCTCAGGAATTCTGGGAGTTGAAATCCACAGACTGTAAAAGGAATGGGCAGCTATGGCCCCTTTATCAGAGATGTTATTCAGCCAGGTCAGACTGGTTCTGGCATACCGGTAGCGGAAATTTGAGTATTTCGGATAATTAGGAAATACCTCCTCTGGCTGGCCCTGCCCCACTTGCCGCTAGCCCCCACCTTCCTGTTTGCTGCTCCCCCTCACCCATCTGCTTGCCCACCCACTCACCCTGCCACACCTCACCCTACATATCTTGCCTTCACCACGCAGTGAAGCATTTTTGTAACACACATAGGAGCTTATTTACATAATCAGATTGTGTTTCCCAACGTGGTTGAAGCTGATCCACAACGTGGTGGTTATTCCTATCCATGGTTGGTGCTGATCCACAATGTGCATTATTATGGCAACTCCATTGAACAGGCAACAGTAGTTGTAAACCAGATAAGACTAGGATGTGGCATGCCTAACAATGAGCCCACAGGATATGTGTGTGTTTTTTTTAAATCAAGATGGTGACCACAGCTGTTCGATTGAAGAATATGCAAACTGGGTGGTGCTTGGATTGACTTCCATCATGTATGTTTGTTTTTTACAGATATCCCTGTTGACAATCCACCACAAAATGCTTTTGTTCTGATTTTAAACACTCTTAGTACAGATTTACTATTCACTGAGGAATGTTGACAGTGGCTCTATCTTTCCCCATAATCAGAAGGCATGCCCATCACTAAATACATATTTATAGCAGTGTTTGAGGGGTGAAACAGGTACAATCAATAGCAATTGCACTTAGACCTATATACCACTTCATAGTGCTTTTACAGCCCTCTCTAAGCGGTTCACAGAGTCAGCCTGTTGCCCCCAAACAATCTGGCTCCTCATTTTACCAACGTCAGAAGGATGGAAGGCTGAGTCAAACTTAAGCCAGTCAGGATCAAACTCCTGGCTGTGGGCAGTCACCCTGCAATCCTGCATTCTAATCACTGCACCACCACAGAAGGAAGGAAGGAAAGAGGGGCTGGAGGGAGGGAGGGAAGGAAGGAAGGAAGGAAGGAAGGAAGGAAGGAAGGAAGGAAGGAAGGAAGGAGAAATAGCAATCACAGTTAGACTTATATACCACTTCTCAGAGCTTTACAGCCCACTCTAAGTGGTACACAAAGTCAGCATCTTTCCCCCAACAATCTGGGTCCTCATTTTACCAAGCTCAGAAGGATAAAAGACCGAGTGAACCTTGAGCTGGTCAGAATCGAACTACTGGCAGTTGGCAGAATTAGCCTGCAATACTCCATTCTAACCACTGCGCCACCAGCGCTCTAACGCATCTCATTAAAGAATCAATGAAAATTTTAACAAGCACCTAGAGAAAATGGGATGAAAGCTTCTCGGCAGGTGAAATTCCCGTCCTTGTCAAGGAAATGGTTTGGGTTGAACGTGAGGGGCATCTCCCATTCGTTGGAGTCATACAAGGCCGAAGCCATGTTCGGGAAGACGGTGGTACCCTGTCAAAAAGAGAAGAGCACTTAAGTTTTGCCTTTCACCCTGAGGGAAGAAAAAAAGATGGTTATATCTGCTGGCAACAGAGGCCGAGATGAAAAATCCTCAGGAAATTTCATCATCCATACATAGCTTTAAAGAACACTCTTTTAAAAAACACAAATAGGTTAAACAACAGTCGTTGCTTTTTTTTTTTTTAAGGGATCCCAATAAACCTAATTTTTGATGATGACTTTGGCAGATCTAAAACAAATTAAGCAGGTTGGACCTGATGGATGAGAACCCATCAGGAAATTTATCAGGGTTCAACGGCTATGGAGATTCTCAATCATCCAGGTTATGGCTTATTTGTTTTTTGTTTGATTTGATTTGTCAATTGCTTACAAGATAATAGGTATAAGAATAAACATGAGTATGAATCCAGGAAATATGTATGAATAAATGGGGACAATAGGACAGGGACAGTAGGTACAATTTTGCACTTATGTACACCCCTTACAGACCTCTTAGGAACGGGGTGAAGTCAATAGTGGATAGGGTAAAGGAGTGGGAGCTAGAGGATGTAACAACAGAGTCAGTGTGTTCCAGGCATTGACCACTTTGTTGCTGAAGTTGTACTTTCTGCAATCAGGTTTGGAGCAATTTACATTGAGTTTGTATCTGTTGTGTGCTCTTGTATTGTTGCAGTCGAAGCTGAAGTAGTCATTGACGGATAGGACATTGTAGCAGATAATTTTGTGTACTACGCTTAAGTCCAACCATAGTTCTAGGTGATCCAAGCCCCAAATTTCAAGCCTGGTGATGTAGGGTATTCTGTTGCGAGCAGAGGAATCTAGCGCTTTTCTCGTGAAATACTTTTGGGTTATCCCAAAAGTGCTTTTTCAAAAGGCAAACTGGACTTTCTTTGTTTCTGCTTGAAGATATTTTGCATCTCATCGAAGAAACTTTTTCAACTTCTGACTTCCCCATCATCCAGCCAGAGCGGAAGAAGCTTCTTGAAGGAGAAGTGAAATGTCTTAAAGGAAAACCAAGAAAGTCCAGTTGCCTTTTGAAAAAAAAACATCTTTGAGACATCTGAGCTCAACTTTAGGCTGGGCAGTTGAAAAACAATTCCTCCTGAGAGAAAGCAAAGCGGAACCATTTCTGATTCGTTGCCGTAGAAATAATATATAGGTCCAGGGGTGGAATTCAAACATCCTAGCAACCGCTCCGCTGCCCGGTTGCTTGTGTGGGTGTGGCCATGGTGGGCGTGGCCTACCAGAACTTCCAGGAGAGTAGTTTTTCACCTTCCCCAGGGTCTGGAGGCTTCCCTTGGGCCTCTGGGAGGGCAAAAACGGTCTCCCCTAGGATCTGGAGGCCCTCTGGAAGCTGGAAACAGGCCCCTTTCCGGACTTCCAGAAGGCCCATTTTTCGCCCTCCCAAAGCCTCCACACGGACCCTGCACCTACCTGCACCCAAAATGGGCCACTTGGAGACTCCTATGAGGGGGGGGCAGGGCCAGCAAGTCGGTTCAAAGTACCATTTCAGCAAACCAGATGTAAACTTAACATCCGGTTCACCCGAACCAGTCAGAACTGGCTGAATCCCACCCCTGTATAGGTCTCTATGAAGTGACAGAAGCTGAGCTCCACTCAAAAGAAATCAGACATCCATTTTTGTGTGCGCGAAGCAAGGAAAGGACTTGGCGTATTTTCAATGTTTGTGCTTCATCATGAACAAAGAATAACTCTAGTTGCGGACAAAAATTGGTAAGGACTAACGTGACAAGCTAGTCAAGAAATCAGAATGAAGGACGGTCATTGGAAACAGGTGCACTTCATAGCTAGTCCCAAGGAATACAAAATATGGGTCACACTGTCACAAAACCAACCTCCCCCTTTGAACTTTTCTGCACATAAAGTACATCTTGTTCTTGTTTTCTCTGTTCTGCAAGAGGGAGATGCATCAGGAAATTGCCACAAAACAAACAATTGATCATTATTCCTACTATTAGATGGTTGGGAATAGCTTTGGTCATGATCTTGTAGGTATGAAAAAGGCCAATAAATTATTGTTGCTTTCTTTCCACACACACACACACACACACACCCATTTGCTTGACTTCTCTTGAAGTGCTCCAGATTTTCGAACATATTGAACTCCGACATTTCTGGAGAACAACGACTGCAGTTATGAATATACACTGCTCAAAAAAATAAAGGGAACACTTAAACAACACAATGTAACTCCAAGTCAATCACACTTCTGTGAAATCAAACTGTCCACTTAGGTAGCAACACTGATTGACAATCAATTTCACATGCTGTTGTGCAAATGGAATAGACAACAGACAGAAAGCATAGGCAGTTAGCAAGACATCCCCAATAAAGGAGTGGTTCTGCAGGTGGTGACCATAGACCACTTATCAGTTCCTATGCTTTCTGGCTGATGGTTTGGTCACTTTTGAATGCTGGCGGTGCTGTCACTCTAGTGGTAGCATGAGACGGAGACTACAACCCACACAAGTGGCTCAGGTAGTGCAACTCATCCAGGATGGCACATCAGTGCGAGCTGTGGAAAGAAGGTTTGCTGTGTCTATCAGTGTAGTGTCCAGAGCATGAAGGCACTACTAGGAGACAGGCCAGTATATCAGGAGATGTGGAGGAGGCCGTAGGAGGGAAACAACCCAGCATCAGGACCGCTACCTCCATCTTTGTGCAAGGAGGGACAGGAGGAGCACTGCCAGAGCCCTGCAAAATGACCTCCAGTGGGCCACAAAAGTGCATGTGGCTGCTCAAGTGGTCAGAAACAGACTCCATGAGGGTGGTATGAGGGCCCAACGTCCACAGGTGGGGGTTGTGCTTACAGCCCAACACCGTGCAGGATGTTTGACATTTGCCAGAGAACACCAAGATTGGCACATTTGTCACTAGCGCCCTTTGCTCTTCACAGATAAAAGCAGGTTCACACTGAGCACATGACAGACATGACAGGGTCTGGAGATGCCATGGAGAACGTTCTGCTGCCTGCAACATCCTCCAGCATGACCAGTTTGGCAGTGGGTCAGTAATGGTGTGGGGTGGCATTTCTTTAGGGGGGCACACAGCCTTCCATGTGCTCGCCAGAGGTAGCCTGACTGTCATTAGGTACCAAGATGAGATCCTCAGACCCCTTGTGAGACCATATGCTGGTGCAGTTGGCCCTGGGCTCCTCCTAATGCATGACAATGCTAGACCTCATGTGGCTGGAGTGTGTCAGCAGTTCCTGCAAGACAAAGGCATTGATGCTATGGACTGGCCCGCCTGTTCCCCAGACCTGAATCCAGTTGAGCAAATCTGGGACATCATGTCTCGCTCCATCCACCAATGCCCCGTTGCACCACAGACTGTCCAGGAGTTGGGGGATGCTTCAGTCCAGGTGTGGGAGGAAATCCCTCAGGAGACCATCCGCCACCTCATCAGCATTCCCAGGTGTTGTATGGAGGTCATACAGGCACATGGAGGCTACACACACTACTGAGCCTCATTTTGACTTGTTTGAAGGACATTACATCAAAGTTGGATCAGCCTGTAGTGTTTTTTTCCACTTGAATTTTGAGTGTAACTCCAAATCCAGACCTCCATGGGTTGCTAAATTTGATTTCCATGGATAATTTTTGTGTGATTTTGTTGTCAGCACATTCAACTATGTAATGAACAAAGTATTTAATAAGAATATTTCATTCATTCAGATCTAGGATGTCTTATTTTTATGTTCCTTTTATTTTTTTGAGCAGTGTATATATATATACTTAACTTACTGAACCTCTATATGGTTTACCAATTGCACGGTGGCAGATAGGAAAGCACTCCAGAGGGTTAATGCCATTGCTCAGAGGATCACGGGCGTTGTATTTTGTAATAATACTCCTAACACGTGAGTTCTCTGCGCACAAACTGCTTTATTTTTCTGAACTCCTCCCTTCCGGTTCCTTCATACTGTGTCACCTCAAAATATGTCCCTCACTACTCTCTGTCTAACATTGGTTCCTCTTCACAATTAAACATCAACAGATTCCATTTACCCTACACCACAACGGGTTGCCCTCTCCCCTCTTTGGAAGAGCTTTATAGCTCCCGCTGCCTTAAGAAAGTTCAAAACATTCTCAAAGATCCATCTCATCCTGGGCACCCCGCCTTTTTTAACTATTACCGTCTGGCAGATGGTTCAGAATAATAAAAATAAGGACAAACAGGCTGAAAAAAAGCTTCTATCCCAGGGCAGTAGCTATGTTGAATTCTATGGTCTAGTGCAGTGTTGGTGTGGTGTCGGGGTTTTCATTTCAATGTGTGAAAGATGTGTGTTTGTGTTTATTTTCATGGTCATAATGTGCACTGAAAATGGTTTTGATTTTGTTGTATGAGGTGCAATGACAATAAAGTAAACTAACTAGTACAAGTAGCCCTCTGTTAACAACAGAGTTTGTTCAGCAACTACTTAAACTTACAGCAGTGCTGAAACAAAGACTTATGGCTGGTCCTCAAAGCTTTAACCATTACACTTCGCATAGGCTGCGTTAACAGAGATAGAATCAAGATCACGTGAAGTGTTAGTACCACTTTATAAAAGCCTTAGTACGACCACACGTGGAATATTGTACCCAGTTTTGGTTGCGACAATATAAAAAAAGATGTTGAGACTTTGGAATGAGTGCAGAGATGAGCAACAAAGATGATTAGGGGTCTGGAGGCTAAAACATATGAAGAACAGTTGCTGGAATTGGATAAGTCTAGTTTAATGAAAAGAAGAACCAGGGATGACATGATAGCAGTCTTCCAATACAGTGGAACCTTGGGTCACGACCATAATCCGTTCCAGGATTTCAGCCACAACCCAATATGGTCATGAACAGAAGCAAGACCATCTGTACATGCAAGGGAATATTTCCATGCCGATTTTGTTCGCCATCCGATTTTTGAATCGTGACCCAATTCAAAAATTGGGTGGATTTTTGGGTTGTCATCTGATTCAGTTGCGAATAGAACCGTCCACGACCTGAAGTTCCACTGTATTTGAGAGGCTGCCCCAAAGAAGAGGGAGTCAAGCTATTCTCCAAAGCCCCTGAAGGCAGGACAAGAAGCTATGGATGGAAACTAGTCAAGGAGAGAAGCAACCTAGAACTAAGGAGGAATTTCCTGATAGAACAATTAATCAGTAGAAGAACTAATCGTGATTCATGTGTTTGACAACTGGCTCACAATTACGATGGTTACATTGTCCTGCCGTTTGCCACCTTCATTGCCAGCTTCTGACAAGCAAAGTCCGTAGGAAAGTTGACAAGTCACAAATGTCAATCATGTGATATCGCACCTAATGAGCATAACAGGAATTGCCACTGTAAGTTGTTGTGGTTCAAGTACCATCGTTAACCAATGACTTCCTATATTGCATGTGCTTCCTTCTAGCAATAAAGGGAAAAGAAGAAAAGAAGGGGTCGCCATCCTTTTGTACCTCGGGGACCACCAAACTCATAATTTTAAATCCCAGGGACCACTAACCGGTTCTGTGGGCGTGGCCTAATTTGTGGGTGTAGCTTGGTGGTCATGTGACTGGCTGGGCATGGCTTGAATGTAAATATTATAAATATTTATATAAATATTGAATTTTTTATAAAAAAAGAGCAACTTTTACCCCAAATCAGGCAAAGCAAGCAGGCACATTGAGTTTCTCACACAATCACAGATTCATTCAGATATCTATCTATCTGCCATCGGCTAGCTCAATCTGTCACATAAAATTTGCTAGCAAGCAAACTCAGAAAATTAATTCACAACACACTATATATGTAAATATTATTTTTTTTTATAAAAAGAGCAACTTTTACCCAAAATCAGGCAAAGCAAGCAGGCAGATTGAGTTGCTCACAGAATCATTCAGTGATCTATCTATCTGCCATCAGCTAGCTCAGTCTGTCTCATAAAATTTGCTTGTCTTGAGACTGCACTGAATAATAGAAACTTCAGTCCTAAGGGAGGTTCAGCTGTGCTTAAAAGCAAAGCCAAAGATTTAAAGACTAGCTAGAAGCAAGAAATCCAACCATTTCCTGCTTCCTAGCTAATCTAAATCTCCTGGCACAGCAGAACAGCTGATGGTAGGAAAAAGGAAAAATAGCAATTTAACAGGCAAGTTTGCCAGGTAAGGAGTGAGTGGGGAGGGAGGGTTGCCGCGGGCCATGTGGGTGGCGCAGCCTTGTGTTTCTGCGCAGCCTGGATTAATTGCTTTGGGGGGTGTGCTCTGGGGGTGAGATTTCTCTGTGGCCCACCAAAATTTTATTGCAGCCCACCAGTGGACTCCGGCCCACCAGTTGGCGACCACTGTTCTAGATGACAGGAAATTGATTACCTTTCTAATGAGAAAATTCTGGATCTTTGTGTCTCTTATGCAGTATCTAGGCAGTCCAATCGAAACGATGTTGCTAAAGCGCTGGATTTCGTGCACCACAGCATTCGTGTACGGAAGTTTCTTGCGATCCTCATAACAGACTGACTGGCCTGGTGTTATGAGTACATCTATCTCTTGTTGAACTTTGGCTGTGGAGAAACAAAGATTTTGCACATTAACTAGAGCTAAGATTGAGTAAGCAGAAGATTGCAGAAGCTCAGCTTAGCAGGAGAGAATTATCACAGGGGTGTCCAACCTTGGCACAACTTTAAGTTTAGTGGACTTCAACTCCCAGAATTCTCCCACCAGACATGCTGGCTGAGGAATTCTGGGAGTTGAAGTGCACAAGTCTTAAAGTTGCCATGGGATCACTTTTTCGCAACCTTCTGTCAAACAATGTTAATGGGGAAGCCAGATTCACTTAACAACAGTGGTGGTGTCAACTCATAAAATATTTCTCTGGTCTTATAGAGTTGCCAGCAGAAAGGGAGGGGGGAGCAGTGCAGCAGCTTGCAAAACCTAGAAACTATCTATGAAAACATTTATGGAATGCAGTTACAAAACCGAAACTGCATTCCACAAATGTTTTCATAGATAGTTTCTAGGTGACCAAAGTTTCTGTCGCGCAAAATTCTAATGGAGAGTATGATTGATGACTCTTGGCTATGGATGAGTCCTATTGGAGAATATGAATTATGATACACCCAGGGGGGGGCGGGAAAACCGGGGTCAAGGGTGACAATGAATGATGTGTCTCAGAGTCAGCTATAGCCAGGTAGCACCGGCATGTTTACTCCTAATAAATCTTCTTTAAGCTTTGAAAATCTGGCTAGAGACTCATGATTTAAATGGGGGTAACTACCAGAGCCTTCACAGGTGGTATGCTACCAGTTTGGACTGGTTTTGCTGAACTGGTAGTAAAAAAAGCCTCCAACGATCAGCTGAGAGGAGGAAAAAAAAGCCTCCAATCAGCTGAGAGGAGAAAGAAGAGAAAAGCGCAGGATTGGTCCTCACACCTACCCCTGCGCTTTTCTCTTCCTTTTTTTTCTGTTTTAAAATATTTTATTTACAAGAAAAAAATTAAAAACAAACACAAACATACAATTATATAAAAGTAAAATTTTAAAAAAGTATAGAAAGAAATAAACATATTTCTTTCCATTGCATTTGATAGTAGATTGGCTATTTCATAATAAACAATAGTAAATAATAATTGGCAAGTATTCCTTGTCACTTATAGATTACATATTAATTAATAAATAACACCTGTTCCTCTATTATTCCTATTGGATTATAACTGTATCATTTAATCAATGAAATCTTCATAATGTTTATATAATAGCAGCTTGAGATCGCTATTATTGTACAGTCAATATATACAATATATTTGTTAAATTCATTTATACTATATGCTCTTTTTCTTATGTTCTACCCAGCTGTACCATTTCAAGTCAGGTAATATTCTGATTCTTCCTTCCCATTTAATTTAAGCGTGAGCCTCTCCATTTCAGCACATTCATAGCTTTTTTGAATAATAATGTGTATCGGTGGTACGCTAGGCCTTTTCCAATATTGCGCTAAAGAAATTCGTGCGACTGTTAATAGGCGGATGGCGCTTTTCTCTTCCTTATCCTCTCAGCTGATTGGTGCTGAAGGCCTCCGCTGGTGTGGGGAAAGCTGCGCACACACGTTATGTGAGCGTGCACACACGTGCGATCACCAAACCTGTGATAAGCAGGTAGTAAATAAACCGGTAGTGGAACAGGTACAATCCCACTGCTGTTTAACAACCTTGCTGCAGTGATTCACTGAACAACTGTGGCAAGAAAAGTTGTAAAATGAGGCGAGTTAACACATTTCTCACTTAACAACAGAAATGTTGGGCTCAATTGTGGTCGTATATCGAAGGTTACCTGTACCTGTCAGGGCTCCAACAAATCCACCCCCATTCAAATCATGTCTCTAGTCACATCTCTCAGAGTAAACAAAAAAAAAGATTTGTTAGGAGTGACCATGTTGGCATTAGCTGGGTGCAACCGACACTAAAATACATCATTCATTTCCCCCTTGACCAGGGTCTTCCCCCCACACCCTGGATGTGTATTCTCCAATGGGACACATCCATAGCCAAGAGTCATCAATCATGCTGTCCAGTAATATTCTTTCGTACCGACAACTTTGGGCTGCCAAAGCGATTATCTAAGGCATTTAAGAAATGCGCTGCTTCCCCCCCTCCCTTTTTCTGCCAGCTAAAAAGATCAAAGGAGTATTATTATTATTTTTTAGTTGAGTTATCCTTTATTTAGTTATCCTTTCTGCATCATCTTTCCTGTCCATTCAAAGATTGCCAATTCTTTGCTATTTCTTTATTTATTTGTATCTCAATTCTATATTTTTTTTAATAAATAAAAAGGCGGCAAACATACCTACTGCAATACAAGTAGTCCTTGACTTACATTTGTTTACAACCCGTTTGAAATTACGGCAGTGCTGAAAAAGTGACTTATGATCAGCCTTCACACTTATGACTGTTGCTGCATCTCTTGTGGTCACATGGTCAAAATTGGGGCGTTTCTTGGCAACCAGCATTTATTTACCATTGGTGCAGCTTCCTGGGGTCTCATGTGATTTGCCATCTTCCCAGATGGCTTCTGACAGGCAAAGTCAGGAAGCCGATGTGCTTAACCACTGTGTGATTCACGTAACCACCTAGGATTCACTTAACGACCATGGCAAAAAAAAAAAAAGCCTTGAAATCAACTCACCTAAAAGCCACCACGGAGAGAAGAGTTGAAGTCCCATTTGTGTTCACATGTCAAGGACTACAATTCATTCAACAGGCTTAAACTGGTGACTGAATTAACTATTTTTTAATTCCACCTTTTTTTCACGTACACCCCAAAGCTGTGAACATACCCTAATACTCCTTCCTCCTCTTTGGAGGTTTTTAAGAACTGAAGGTTTTAAGAAGAGACTAGACAGCCACTTATCTGAAATTGTATAGGTTCTCCTGCTTGAGCAGGGGGCTGGACTAGAAGACTTCCAAAGTCCCTTCCAGTTCTATTCTATTCTATTCTATTCTATTCTATTCTATTCTATTCTATTCTATTCTATTCTATCCTATCCTATCCTATCCTACTCTACTCTACTCTATTCTATTCTATCATGTTTCTCATAAAATAAGGTCAAGTCTTTTTTTTTTTTTGAGCCCCGAAAAAATGGTTAGGCCATCTTTTCGGGGGTGACTTAATTCCCCTCCCTTGCATCCTCGCCTAGAGCGCCCCACGGGCAGCCATGCCTTGCCACCAGCTGCTCCTAACGGGTGATCATGGCAGAGCACAGAGAGCTCCCTACTCCCGCCAAGCACCTTTGCTGCAGACCCGAGACCTTCAGCGCCTGCCACTGTGGCTTTCTGTTCTGCCCATGCCGCTATCGTGTTTGGAGCTGCCGCTTCTGCGTTTGGGGCTGCCACCACATTTGGCACACCACCACCATTTGGAGCACCACTGCGGCTCCAAATGCACTCCGAACAGCGGTGGCGCTCCAAATGCAGAAGCGGCAGCTCCAAACGCAGCAGCGGCATCGGCAGAAGGGAAAGCAACAGCGGTGGGCGCTGAAGGTCTCGGGTCTGCAGCAAAGGTGCTTGGCGGGAGTAGGGAGCTCTCCGTGCTCCACCATGATCGCCCAGGAATGGCTGATGGCGAGGCATGGCTGCTTGTGGGGCGCTCCTCGCCGTTCCCCCCCATTTGGCATGTTTTAAAATAGGCCTAAATTTGGGGGGAGGGGCTTAATTTCATTTGATGCCTAGAAAACATGCTGGGTCTTCCTATGGGGAGGCATATTGTTGGAGAAACATGGTATTCTATTCCATTCCATTCCATTCCATTTCATTCTTCATCCAATATCCTATCCTATCCTATCCTATCCTATTCTATTCCATTCCATTCATATTTTCCCTACAACTACAGCCCTGGGATTTGGGCTGAGAGAATGACCGCTGCAGAGTCACCCAGTCAGTTTTGATGCCTAAAGCAGAAGTAGGAATACTCGTCTCCTTGTTTTACACCTGTTGTCTTAACTACTAAAAGATAAAGGTTTCCCAGTGAGTCATGTCTGATTCTAGGGCACAGTGCTCACCTCCATTTCTTGGCCAAAGGAGCTAGCATTGTCCAAAGACAATTTCCATGGTCATGTGGCCAGCATGATTTTATGCCAAAGGCACACAAAACACAGTTACCTTCCCGATTGAAGTGGTACCTATTTATCTACTCGCACTTGCATGCTTTGGAACTGCTAGCTGGGCCAGAAGCTGAGGCAAAGGACGGGAACTCACCCATCCCACAGAACTCGGTCTCGAACCTCTCCAGCTGACAAGCACAACATCTTTAACCACTGACCCATTCATTAGTTTGGTCTTACCCACTAGACAAAACTAAATAAGAGTTAGTTTTGGGCCATGATATTCCAAAGTCTGTTCCCTTCAAATAAGCTCTCCACAATCCTTGAATCAGCAGAAAATTTTGTCAACATATAATTTGCTATTGCTGGTTCTTATCCAACCACAGACGCAACACAGCGAATATGCCCTATTAAGTTCAGGGCATATTAAAGGATTAGATAATTCTCTGGCACTTTCTCACTCTCCACCTACCAAATGACATGTTTTAGTAGGAGAACACCCAGCAATCAATCGCCTTAAGGTAAGGTGAGGCTGGGAAGCGGACAAATTTTGATAGGTGTCTTGCTCAGCACATTAAGTAATCTGTCGAAATGTGCTCTGGACTTGCCCATGTATTTTACCCAACTGAAATCTCCATTAGAATCTGAATTTAGTGTTCCTGTGGTAGAGCACTAAACCCTTTGTGCTTTTCTTAAATAAAAAAAATCCATTTCCATGAGTATCAGCTTATCTTTCGGTTGGGGGCCTCCTTTCCATGCTTCAAGGAAGTTTTTTTCTTAAATTGTATTGTGTCAGGAGCTCTTTCCCAAGTGTGGTAAAGGGTTAAGAAGAGATTGGACAGCCACTTGTCTGAAATATTATAGGGTTTCCTGCCTGAGCAGGGGGTTGGACTAGAGAACCTCCAAGGTCCCTTTGTCATGCCCCTGGTGGAGACTGACTCTGAGGGAGAGGAGGAACAGCCGACAGGGAGTGGAGGTGTGGCTCTGGAGGTTGTGGAGGAGGCTGGGGAAGGGCAGAGGCCGGCTGGGCAGTCAGAGGAGGACCCAGGCCCATCCCCTCTCCATCCTAGGCCACGCAGGGAGGAGAGGATAAGGGAGAGATGTGGTCTACTCGGGAGGAAAGGGCCTTGATCATCTTCATGGGCTGCAGCCATGACAACTGGATAAGAGGATGGACCTGCGTACGGGCGAGTGCTGGAAATAAAGCATGGAAATATCTCTAGTTTATGGTTCCTCTCTGAGTTTGGCGTCCATCCCAGTGTGTGTTACCTGTGGATGTCCTCCAGCCCTTATCTTGCCTGGTTTGTGTTGTTTTATTACTCTTTTTAATTTAAATGGTATTTTACTCCCTCTGATAACTGCTTGTGTGGGAGTTTTTTGTCTCCAGTCAAGGACATTTGGAGCTTGGAAGCCAAGTGAAGGAATAAAAGGGGCTTCACCTGTTTTTTGTGACGGTGTTTATTTTGTATCCCACCGTGGGTCATCACACCCTTCCAACCGCTATTCTTTCCCCTGTCAAGTTATTCCTGACTCCATCTCCATTTCTTAGCCAAGGAAGTCAGCGTTGTCCAAAGACACTTCCATGGTCATTTGGCTGGAATGACTACACTCCAACACATATGGAGCTCTATTATCTTCCCATTGAAGTGGTACCTATTTATCTACTTGCATTTGCATGTTTTCACATTGTTAGGTGAGCAGGAGCTGAGGGGAGGATGGGAGCTCACCCCATTGTGCATTGTTCGGGTCTCAAACCCAGCCTGTCAGTTTTCCAGCTGATGGGCTCAGTATCTTTAACCGCTGAACCATCCCTCCCCCCGACACACAACATATAGAGGACTCCCCGAAACCTTTTGTTGTATGAGTTATCTGTTTATTGCTATGTACCGTATTGAAAATAAAAATTGGGGCATCGGATGCCTTGCCTGCTTCTCACAATTGTTTGGTGGGGTTTTAGATTTGTATTCATTTTCAACTTTAAGTTGAAAAGTTGGATTTCGATTTGTAATGTGGATTTCACAGACCTCTGATAGAGTCTTGGAGGATCCCAGATAGTCCTAACACCATAATTTTAAGAAATAGGTTTGTTTGTTATAACTGAAGTTGACTATGTTTACACTCCCCTAAGTTGCAAGCCATTTCTAAACAATTTTTGAAGCATGCATAACTTGCCTTCAGAAGCTGTGGGTGCTCCAACATGGGAAGCTTTTAAGAAGGGACTGGACAGCTATTTGTCTGATATGGGTGGGGTCTCCCGCTTGACCAGGGGGTTGGACTAGATGACTTTCAAGGTCTCTTCCAATTCTATCATTCTATAATATTGCATATGTGTAATATTGCATAAGATCATTTATATTGCGTGAAACTCAGGCTATATTGCATTCAAAAGCAACAGACGAGCAATCAGCTTTTCAGAAGACATCAACAGATGTTAATCAAAACATAATCTGCCATTGATCTAGGATGCTAAAAGCAGGTTATCTTGGGCGTGCTTGGAACATCCTGGACATTTACTGAGTTTACTCAAGTGTAAACAGCTAGCCTTTCCCAATACGTCACATGCCCATCACCCTCTCTGGATTACTGGTATATGTTCTTATAGAGCCATAGTGGCGCAGTGGTTAGAGTGCAGTATTGCAGGCTACTTCTGCTGATCACCGGCTGCCAGCAGTTCACCAGACCGAATCTCACTAGGTTCAAGGTTAGCTCAGTCTTCCATTCTTCCGAGGTGGGTAAAATGAGGGCCCAAATTGTTGGGGGCAAGAGGCTGACTCTGTAAACCTCTTAGAGAGGGCTGTAAAGCAATGTGAAGCGGTATATAAGTATATAAGTCTAAGTGCTGTCGCTAGTGCTAGTGCTATTACCATGCCAGTGGCCTGAACAGACAGAGTCTAGCCTTGCTTGGGCCAGCTGATATTTTGAGTGAGAAATAACATCTCGACATTTGGATAATGTTGACTACAGGTAGCTCTTGACTTATGACCATTTGTCTAGTGACTGTCGGATATTGCGATGGTGCTGAAGAAAGCAACTCATGATCCCTGCCTGAAGTTACACTTGCGGTGGTGCTCCTGGGATCGCCTGATCAAATCTTGGGTGCGCAGCAATCCACCTGCCCTTATGACTGACTTTAAGACCAACTCCTCCACTCCTGAGCCATCCCATGCTCCACTTAATAACCCAGATTGTCATTTAACAACCGCAATGAGGAGAGGAGGGATTGGAGTCCTTAAACGAGGCGATCACATGGGCACATCACATTAACAAATGTCATGACTCGAGACCATAAGGACGAGCCTGCATTATGATTGTAAGTTGAGGACTAGCGATCACTAAATAATTCTTCCAATAATAATTGTCAGTTACAGATGAAGATGCGACAAGCAGCTTCAGGCCTCAAGCTTAGATGGGTTATAAGGGTCCCTTCTATCTCATCCATCCTATGATCAGGAGTGGAGTTCAAAAATCCCAGCAACCGGTTCACTATCTGGTTGCTGGGTGGGCATGGCCATTGTGGGCGTGGCCTACTAGAACTTCCGGGAGGGCCGTTTTTCACCTTCCCCAGAGTCTGGAGGCTTCCCTCAGGCCTCTGGGAGTAGGAAAACAGGCTCCCACAGGAAGCCAGTAACAGGCCCATTTCCAGACTTCCGGAACTTTCCGGGAGGACCATTTTTCGCCCTCCCAGAGCTTCCGTGCAGATCCTGCACTTACCTGCATCCAAAACTGGCCATGTGGAGACTCCTGGGAGGGGAGGGGCAGGTTGGGTGGGGCCAGCCGGTTGGTTCAACTACCGGTTTGGCGAACCAGGTGTAAATTTAACATCCGGTTCACCCGAACCAGTCCGAACCAGTAGAATGCCTCTGATGCTTCTCTCACCTTGAATGTCAGGATAAAGCACCATATATAACAATCCCCAGAAGAGAGTGGTGCCTGCCGTCTCTGTTCCCCCCACGAAGAGATCAAAGATGCTCTGAACCATGTTCTTTTCATCATAGGGTGACTTGGGTTGGTCTTTCGTCTGCAGAACAAAAATGGAGAAACAAACACCTGAGAAATCTTGAAGGTCATCTCTTCCTCCAAGTCCTTGCCTGTTGGAATATGTGTTAGCATCTATTTTGTATTGCAACAATTACAGAATCGTTCAGCTAAGAGATGGCAGTGTTTAGTTTGCATCTGTGGTTGTAATCTATGGTTCTATTTGTTCTGAGGAGAGTTTCCTGTTTCCTGTTACAGTTTAAAACAGTTGAACAGTAAAGCACATGACGACAGTACTCTTTGTTTGCTCTGGGTGTCTTATTTTTTTCCCATGTACGGGAGGCCCACTTTTCTTGCTTGCCGTGGGACAGGAGGTTGCACGGTGTATACCAGTACTGCCACCATCGTGAGGCAGGGGTGGAGCTGGCCCACAAACGGTGCACCGGCTTACCTCAGGGCCCCCTCAGCCAGGCCACCCAGGCCCCAACATGTGGGGCAGCTTCACCCCCGACCTCACCTCATGGCCATCATACTGCAAGCATCCAGATGGAATGGGCAAGCAGCCAGTTGTGCAAGCTCTTAAGTAGGGTTTATTTGTGTGGTAGGGCTTATATCAGGTGCACACATTAAAAACCATGCTAGGGCTTTTTGGGGGATAGGTCTTATTTTCAGGGAAACAGGGTCTATATATAAAAATAGACTTTCTAACATTGCCAATTTCAAACAGTTGCAACCTTCTCTCTTTGGAGAAGGCAGGGACAAAAAAGGTAGCCATTTCCTCCTGTCGGTCTCAGAGCCCTGGCATCCACTCCGATGTTGCACTGTCACAATCCCCAGAGAAGACGGTATTCAAGACTACTACACAGCTGGATGGTTGGGCAATTCTGGGAGTAGAAGTCCCCCCATTTTGAAGTCGCCAAGGTTGGGAAGACGTTATGTTATAAGCTGCCTAAAACAGTCACACAAAAGAGTATCTGCTTACTTTCTCTATTTCAGCCAGGTAAAAATGAATGAAGTCTTGTTCTTTTTCTTGATGCTCTGCTTCTTGGTGCTTCTTGATCTCCTCTCTTATGAATGACCGAACAAAGTCACAGGAGGAAAATCCCTTCTGATGAGATCCTGGAACATGATGCATAATCCAGGGGAAAATATTGTACAGCTGGTGGAAGAGAAGTAACATCACCTGAGTTAGGAAGCCATATTGATAAAATAAAAAATAAGGATTAAACAGAGGCAAAAGGAACTGAGAGCCTTGGTGGCATAGTGGTTAAAATGCAGTACTGCAGGCTACTTCTGCTGCCTGCCAGCTGCCTGCCAGCTGCCTGCAATTTGGCAATTGAAATCTCACCAGGCTCAAGGTTGACTCAGCCTTCCATCTTTCTGAGTTGGGTAAAATGAGGACCTAGATTGGACTTCCAGTTTGAGTTTCTTCGGCAATAGACCGAAGCCTCATCTCTGCGAGGCTTCGATCCGTGCTCGCCGCTGGAGCGCCCCGAGCCAGCTGGTTCCAGGGCTAAGCCACCCCGTAGAGGTGGTGAAGAAGGGGGAGACTGCCTGCAGGGTTGAGGAAAGCCGCATCTCTCCTCCCCAGCTGGCCATTATTCCCTTTCCCGAAGGTGGTTGTAGCTGTGATCAGAAATGGCCACCACAAAGAAGAACTCGACCAGAAAAGAATGTGCAGGAGGAAGATAAGAAGAGAAAGTTTTGGTTGACTGGGTCAAACAGCAAAAGCAACAAATAAGGTACCCTGGAATTGAAACTATTAAAAAAAAAACAATAACATTGTTCCCTAAGAAGATTTTTAAGCTGCGAAGGAGAGAAAAAAGGGAAAAGATTTGGTTTTTTTTTTCTCCTTTTCCTATACTGACAGCTAAGAGACTTAAGCAAGAAATTGGAAAAAAATCCACTTTGACATTAATAGGCATTTAATGCTGAAAATAAAAAGTCAAAGGGATAATAAAGATTTCTGGATAATCCAAAGCTTTTGAAAACAGGAAAAGAGAGAAAAAGAATAAAAGGGCAGGTTCTGGAAGGGAGGAGACTGCCTGGAATTAAAAAGAACTTACAGCAAAATCGCAACAAGACTTCCAAAAGATACATTTTAACTGAAATATCACAACAAAAACCCCAGGAAGAGAAAGTGGAAAAAGAAATAAGAAAATATAACTCGGGACTATTTGGATTACTTGATGATTTCTGGATTTTTGGTTATTGTATTTGAATGACTAAAATCAATTGGGTGGTTGTTTAAACTGTTTAAAATGGCTCCACTTTTAGAAGAACTGAAAATGGAAGTACAAAGTACAAAGAAGATGCACAAGAAGGGAGAGGTTCTTTTGGCTGCATATTTCAGTTTTTAGAAATGGAAATTTGGAATTATGAGAAACAACAAGAAATGCCTGCAGAACAAGAAGATTGCGACAAAGAAGAAGCCATCTTTAATGAACAAGTAATCTTAGGTGGGGGGAAAAAAGAAAGGGGGGAAAGAGAATGGAAAGTTTAAGATTGGGAAAAACAACTCCAAAAAAAGAGAGTGAAAAATAAGTATAAAATCAGAAAGCAACAGAAGAGGGAAATGCAGAAGAGAGAATTAGATGTAGAGAGACAAGGGGGTAAAAAGGGGAGGGAGAAGATGAGAGGGAAGAAAGAAAGGAAAAGAAGTTATAAAGGACAGAAACAAAATATAGAGAAATGGGGCCTATTTAGAGATAATCGGTGAAAATTTAATGGAAAAGGGGATTCTGCAAAGGTACATAAGATTGTATTGTTATATTAGAAATAGAAATAACTTTAGAAAATATGAAGCAATGTATGATTAAAATGTTTGATAAAATAGCTATTGTAATTCAGTGGAATGCTTGTCAATAAAAAATTGTAACAAAACATATGTGAAGAGAAATAAGGGAAAAATTAATTATGGAGATTATATGTGTCTTTAAGGAAGTATGATATTTAATTGAAAAGAAGTGTTAAAAATGTTAAGATTTTAATGATTATTAATGATAGAACTGAACTGGAATGGAATGAGGGTTTATAATTACATATATTTATAATGTGTTTTTTTTTTAAGAATATAGGGTGTATTATAAGAATGTACCAGCAGAATTCGATTGGAAGTTATGTATTATGTATTATACTGAAGGTCATAACCTTAAGGTATATATATTGAAGTTTAAATAAGAGTTGAATGGATGTAATTAAAAGATATAAAGGTGTCATTCTCCAATTAGTAACTACAGGAGAAAATTTGTTTAATGAGAAAAGATAATATGAAATTGAAACAGAACAGACAAAAGTATAAATATAATAATTTGAATTGAGATGAGATAATCAAAATAAAATTTGAGGAAATTAAAAGAGGGGAAAAACTATATAGAAAATGTAGAATAGTATAAGACATGGAATAGAACACAAAAAGGAGCATGAAATTGAGCTTTGTGTCTGTATAAAGAAGTTCAACCCGGGACCATGCTATTTTCAAAAAGATGTTTTACTTGTATTTTGTATTTGTGAAAACCCAAATAAAACTTTATTAAAAAAAAATGAGGACCTAGATTGTTGGGGGCAATAGGCTGACTCTGTAAACCACTTAGAGAGGGCTGTAAAGCACTGTGAAGCAGTATACAAATCTAAGTGCTATTGCTATTTGAGAGCAAAATCGTTGAGAACAATCTTTGAGAATATTCTTGGCAGAAATTATCGAGACTTTGACGTGACTCAGAACATCCTATCCTACTTTCTTTAACTAAAGAATGAATTAAATTCTTGTTGTTTTGAACAATCTTGGAGGAAGAGGCATAAGAAAAAAAGTGTCAGTGAATAGTTATTTCCTTATTTTTCTTTCTTTATTTTTTCTTATCTTTATTGCTCTTATCTTTTGGTTTTACTGTTGTATTTGGAAATATCTCAGCGTTGTATTCTCCTTTTCAGGGTTTCTGAGAATGTCCAGGCAATTTTTTCCTTTTATTTTAGTAGAACACAATACTGAGGCAGTATTCCAGGTCCCTCGTTAAATCCACCCATCCATCCATCCATCCATCCATCCATCCATCCATCAATCAATCAGAATAGAGCTGGAAGGGACCTTGAAGGTCTTCTAGTCCAACCCCTTATTCAAATAGGAGATCTTATACAGTTTCAGGCGTGTGACTGTCCAGTTTCTTCTTAAAACCTGATGGAGCATCCCACAACCTCTTGAGGCAAGCTGTTCTACTGGTTAATTGTTCTAACTGTCAAGAAATTTCTCCTTAATTCCAGGTTGCTTTTCTCCTTGGTTAGTTTTCATCCATCCAAATAAAACTACATGCAAAAATCGTTAAGCCTAAAGTTTCAAAATTGATCAGAGGTGGTATTCAGCAGGTTCTACCAGTTCTGGAGAGATGATAGCAGACATTTTGAGTAGTTCAGAGAATCGGTAGAAGAAATTTTGAGTAGTTTAGAATACCACCTCTGACTGGCCCCCACCCCCATCTATTCTCTGCCTCCTTCCCCCTGGAGTGGGGTGGTAATGGAGATTTTACAGTATCCTTCCCTTGCCATGCCCACCAAGCCAGGCCCACAGAACAGGTAGTAAATTGTTTTGAATCCTACCACTGAAATTGATGTCACTGTCCCTTAGATTAAAATCTGAGATTATCATTTCCCCTTAGAGGGGAACATCAGACAGTATCATTAGCAGGGATTTTTCATCTTAAAAATGTTGCTGTCCTTGTCCCAAAAAGGCAACAGGATTTTCCTTGAAGACGTTTTGCTTCTCATCCAAGAAGCTTCTTCAGCTCTCACTGGATAGTGGGAGGATGGAAGGATTAGTATTCCTTGCAGACAGCTGGTCATTTGCACCCTTTTGAGGGTCATTGAAGCACTTGGAGGTTTATCTGTGTCCTCAGCATGAGAAGCAAAATGTGTTCAAAGAAAAAACAAGAAAGTCCAGTTTCCTCCTGAAAAAGCTCCTTTGGAACAACCATGACCTGGATGACTGAGAATCTCTGCAGATGATTGGTTACACAATTTTATAAACAACACGAAAAGTTTTACGACCAACACAAGTGACAACAATGATGGCCTGGCTCCATTATGGTCGTAATTCAAGGACAATCTGTACGGGAAACCCAACCAATCTCACTCGGCAAGGATAGGATGAGAAATATGGCTACCACCACAATTTAATCCCTTTCACATCTGTGTGACCCACAAAACAGGGGGCTGGGTTTTTCATTGCACCGTCATGGCTGCCATTTTGATTTTTTTTGGGGGGACTCCTCTCGCTGCAGATAGGCCTGCTTCCCGACTAGCCTTTAGTACCCATTGCAGGGCTTTTTTTGACCCACAACCTCTAAGCCTCTTCAGTGATTGTAACATTTTGATTCTCTTAAGAAAAAGAAAAGAAGGGATCAGCTCACGTTACTCGCGACACCCTCAGGGGCATTGAAAAACATCTCAATGGCTTCCAGCAGGTGATGAAAAGTCTTGTCTTCTGTGGAGAAACGATGGCCAAAGACGAGTGCACAAATCACGTTGGAAACCGCGAGGTTCAGGGCGAAAGAAGGATTCATGGGTTTTCCTGCAAAGAGAAAGAGGGACTCGGTGACCGGCCTGCCTCTTGCAAAGATTGCATAGGGCCTGTGTGGAGAAAGACTAAGGATGACACAATAGCATCTTCCGGTCCTTGATGGTTTGCCACAAAGAACAGGCAGTCAACCCTGAAGGCAGGATAAGAAGCAATGGATGGAAATCAGGTGTGGGATTCTAATAATTTAATAACCTGTTCTCTGCCCTAATGACCAGTTGGATAGGCAAGAACCAATAATTAGATTAAAAAGACCTGCAACCCAGAGTTACAAATCAGGCAGGATGCAAGAGCATCTTGAAAAATTAAAATAGTTAAAATGCAATGATAACTATCAACAGCCAACTCTTGCTCATAAAGTGAAACTCTTTAGCAGAGAGGTCATTTAAGCTCTCCAGAAAGGGCACACCCAGGAGAAGCAAGCCTTAGATCCATTTGCACCACTTAAAGATACCAGCTGGTCTCACTCATCTCACAAAATATCCTAAGGAAATCATCTAGATCAGGGGTCCCCAACCACCGGTCCCTGGAGCGGTACCGGTCTGTGGAACAATTTCTACTGGGCCGCCGATTTGCTGGGTGCCGCCATCTTGTTTTGATGAAAAAGTGCTTCCGGTGAGCTTTTCCGGGTTGAAAGCAGCATTTGGGTGCTGAAAGAATCCTCACACCTTAGTTTCATCGAGGGGGGGGGGCGGCTTCGAACAAAACTAAGGCGCGAGGATTCTTTCAGCACACATGGCAAGGCGAGCTGAGCGACCGTCCCAAAGCCGTCGCGAAGCCCATCGACACAGGTACAAAGGAGGAGTTGAAGGTGGCGGGGAGAAGTGGGGGACGGCTGGCTGGCCGGTCGCTCGGCTCGCCTTGCCATGAGTGCTGATGCCGGTACCAGGCCACGGATGATTTTCTGATGTTAGTGTGAGTGATGTTGAATAACACACAACCAGCATACAGATACACTGAATAGTAAAATGTAGTAGTAGTACATAGTAGAATAGTAAAATAGTAGTAAAATGTACTTCCAGTAAATGGTTAATCAAAGTCCAACAAACAGACCAAGTCATACATGGTTAAAGCAGTCAGTTTTCAGTCCAGTGATAATCCAAATAACAAAGTCCAGTATCATAAACAGTTCAGTAAACAGACTCACAGCAATCCAAGAAGAACGACGATCAGCAACAGTCAATAGGGAAAAATGCAAACCAACCAACATCGAACATCAGAACATCTAGCAACATCTAGCAACTAGGAAACCATGTTTCTGGCATTACCCAGGTCAATACAACACAGGAGGCTGATAGACACATAGCCAATACCTAAGCCACACATGTTCTTAAGAAAAAGCCAGCCAATCTGCAAACATCAACTCCATCAACCAATCAAGAAATAACAACACAGCCAACCTCCCTACCAGTATATATAGGGAGACGGCAGCTCTGATCATGCTTTGCTTGCACAAGCACGAAGCCAAAAGCACCAGCCTGAAGATGGCAAATGGGACCTCACTGAAATGTTGCCAAGATACTCTCAATCTTACACGGGAAAAGACCTGAACACACCAAGACCTGCATACCTGTACCCATGAAAATCTACGAAAACAAATATGTATATGTATGTGTATATGTATATGTATATGTAAATGTATATATGTATCTACGAAAATCTACGAAAACATATGTGTGTGTGTGT
>NW_020769489.1:586283-602360 GCF_900518735.1 Pseudonaja textilis | reverse complement strand
TCTTTCTTTCTTTCTTTCTTTCTTTCTTTCTTTCTTTCTTTCTTTCTCTTTTTCTTTCCTTCCTCCTTTCCCTCCCTATCTTTCTTTGTTTCTTCTTTCCTTCCTTCCACTTTACTGTCTTGTGCACCACACATCCCTTGGCAATCAAATTTACCTACTCTGTGAATTTTATTCAACAGTGACACAACAGAGAAACAACGCAGCTGGAAAAACCTCAAAAATCAAACCCATAACATTGCAACATTGCAATTCACACTAACCATACTAACTGCCGCCTGCAATGTCTCCATCCAGCTTTTAACTGGCTAACTGAGTATATCGCCTGACACACCTATGTGACTGTAGAAACGCAACTTTCGGCACAAAGGCCCCAGTCTCATAGATTTTTCTACTGTGTGTGTATGTGAAATGTCTCTATTTCACAACATTTGACGCGCAGAAACCCTCTTTTACCGCAACTGTTTACAAAAAAGAAAAGACGGCTTATCGCATCGTCTTATATCTGGAACAAGGGCAGAATTGGAGCCAGGAAAAGCAGTAGAAACTAAAAACATTTCAAGCGGAAAAGTGGCGGGGGGGAATTCAAGACCACCAGGTGAATATCTGTTCGGAGGAGAGAAAAGACATTTAATAGCCTCCTCATTCATCCAACAGTTGTTTTATTAGTGGACATTCAATACCACTTTGGAGAAAAGCAACATTAAATATCTTTTAGTGGAGCTGTATTAAATATCCGCCTTTGGGGAGGCGTAAGATTAAAGACTACTCGGAGGAAATGTAGAATTTTAAACAAGAAACAGTTCCAGAAAGAAGTTCTGTATAAATTTTAAATTTATGCAATGGCTTTCCTTTTTTTTTTATAACAATACTAGCATCTTCTCTGTGATGTTACAGGCAAGGGTGGGCTGCTGGGGGTTCGCAGCGGTTCGGGAGAGCCCCTAGCTAAGATTCTGCACAGTTCAGAGAACCGCCAAATCCCACTCCTGGCTGGGCCCGCCCACCCCACCCGTCCCCTCTCCACGCAGCTCGTTTTGGACGCCGGTAAATGCAGGGCACACACAGAGGCTCAGGGAGGGCGAAAAACGGGCCTCCTGGAAGTTCAGGAAGGCCAGAAATGGGCCTGTTTCTGGCTTCCAAAGAGTCTCCAGAGCCCAGGGAGGGCGTTTTGCCCTCCCAGAGGCTCGAGGAAAACCTCCGGAGCACGGGGAGGGCAAAAATGCCATACTCCCGCTGTGGTGCAGGAGGCCAGCTAGGCCACGCCCACGAATTTTAAGCATAAAAACATACCTTACTATCAGCACTGGTGAGTAAAACAGCTGAGGTACAAATAAAAAAAATATAGACCGGAAGGGGCAGGGGCGGGTGGATGGGGCTAACTGCTGGCCGCTGCTACCGGATCGCTAAAACCGGTGCGAACCAGCAGCATACCACCACTGCTCCTTGGGTCATATGATGACAAGCAAAGTCAACGGGGAAGTCGGCTTCGCTTAACAGCCGTGTTATTAATTTACCAAATGCAGTGATTCATAACAGTGGCAAGAAATGGGGCAAAAACTCACTTACCGAATGTTTCACTTAGCAACATAAATTTTGGGCTCGGTTGTGGTCATAAGTTAAGGACTAGCTGTAATCAGATAGACCACAAAGGAAGAAAGCGGGACATTAACACAATTGAGCAGGTCCAAAGGTACTACTCACAATAGAATTCCTTATGCCTCCAGGCTTGAAATTTTGGGCTTGGACAATCTGGAAACTGCGCTGCCTGTGCTCCGATCTAAGCATAGTACATAAAATTGTCTGCTATAACATCTTGCCTGTCAATAACTTCTTCAGCTTCAACCACAACAATACACGGTCAAACAACCACTACAAACTCAAGGTAAACCGCTCCAAACTCGATTGCAGAAAATACGACTTCAGCAACGGAGTAGTCAATGCCTTGGAATCGGGTGGAATTCTACTGGTTCAGACCGGTTCTATAGAACCGGTTGTGATGATTCTGCGCAGTTCATACAACCGGCAAAGCGTGCCTCTGGATGGCCCCACCCCTCTCCACCTGTCCTCCCCTTCCCGCCCAGTCAGTCCTTATCGCACATGTGCAATGTTGCCCACATGCCTGACATCGCTGACTGCCGAGTCACTCCTCAAATTATTTATTTTTTCCCCTCCCGATGATCAGCTGTTCCTATGATCAGCTGAGCTGGGATTCTCCTCGCTTACTTACTGCTTCTCCCAGGAGGCTCCCTGAGGCCCAGGAAGGCAAAAAATGGATAGGGGAGCTGCCCCCTCCTCCATTTTTTGCCTTCCTGAGCCCCAATGCCCCCCCAGGAGGCTCCCCTGAGGCCCATGAGGCCCCAAAATGGGAGGGGGTGCTGCCAAAAAGAAGAAGAAGAAACCATGCCCATCCAGTCACATGGCCATGCCCACCTAGCCACGCCCACAGAACTGGTTGTTACAAAATTTGAATCCCACCCCTACCAGAAACGCCCTACCCAACTCCCGTTGTTACCGCCTCAACCCCTCACAGCTTCAACCTCAAACTGCCTACTGTGGACCTCACCCCATTCCTAAGAGGTCCTTAAAGGGGGCGTGCATAAGCGCACCAGCATGCCTACTGACTCCGTCTTACTGTCCCCGTTTATCTGTATTTACTTCCTTTGTTCTGTTTATGTTTATACCTATACTTGTTAACTTGTACATGTCAGGGTTCCGGCAGTTATGCCAATTAAATAACGAGTCTCGAGCCAAACTTCTAAAACTTGACAAACAGATAATTAAATAAACGCACTTAATAAATGTTTGGCCCTCCGTTGAGTTAATTGCCGATTATCGATTAAATTGCAAAGGAGCATTTTACATTGTGTTCTGGATTGTCACATTTTTAATGCAAGCATCATGTTTAGGACAGTGCCCTTAAATGCCTTGGATGTACTTCGGGCTCCACCTTTCAGGATCCAAAATTTTTACTAGTGGGTGACCAGGAAAGGGGTAAGGGTGTCATCTATCCTGCAA
The DNA here is from genome assembly GCF_900518735.1 of Pseudonaja textilis. Next base: position 599,348 of record NW_020769489.1, on the reverse strand, counting down.
AGATCCGTTGCAACTAGTTTTCATCGGAAAGAGCCCAATGATTGGAAGCCACCGCCAGAGAAGGAGTGGCTTGGCAAAATGCAAAAAAAAAGAAAAAAACTTATTTCTAAGCCATAAAATAAATAGAAGGGAGAGGGGGAAAAAAGAGGGAGTGAGAGAATGGGGTGGGAAAGGAGGTGAAGCAAAAGAAGAAGACTGCCCTTTCCAATAATTTTTTAAAAAGAAGATTTACAGCAAAGAGGACGTATCCGAGATGCTGATCGAAGGATTCCTGCTTTTTGCCTTCTTCGTCTTTGCTTTCCAATTTCTACAGTTGCAAAGAGCAAAGGGTCGTTTTCCTCCTGGCCCGTTTCCTCTTCCCATCTTTGGCAATTTAAGGCTGCTGAATTTTGCTCTGAAACGGGAGACGTTGGTGAAGGTAATTTGGAATTCCTCCCCCATCAAATTTATTTCTTTTTGCAGGATGGGAGAGAGAGGGGTGGAGTGGGAGAAAGGGAGAGGGAGAAAGAGATTACGTTAGCAATGTTCAAACACCCGTCCCCGATGCTACGTTAAAGACGATTGTAAAAGGATGCAGGAACCCCACCGGTGGGGCTAAATTGATTTTAGACTTTTCATGTTCTGTTTTGGGGGAAAAAACAACAACAACCAAGTTATGAGAATAAGAGGAGAGCCTCTGGTTGTTTGGAACAAAACAGCAAAGTTGGTGGACTTCAGAGTGGGAAAAGCAAACACTGGAATGGCCTCTCAAACCCTTTGCCAATTGAAAGGCATAGACCATTTCTGACTGTAAACAATGGAGGAGCACAGGAGTTCAAAATCCAGGGGGTCAGGTCCAGGGTTCAAGGGCCTTGTCTGATCTCAGGTCCACTGAATCGTCAACGAACCCAAACGGCTGGATTTGCACAACATCCTGGTTTAACGGGGGTTGTGTCGAACGTAGCTTAGAACTGACTTAGGGGTTAGGGGTTGTGTGAACGCCGTCTCTTTTTTGAGCCACCCACAAAGGGATACGCTGAGGTCTTTTGTGATTCTCTAGCTAGCAACTGCAGATTTTAGTTCTTGGTTTATTTTGGTATTGTATGTGTCCTTGTTTGCTTTTAAGGTTGCGAGCTTCCAAGAGTCATATGCTTAGAAATCGATGACCAGATAAAGCAAAGGGACAAAGAAGCATTATGTAGGTGAAAATATGTTTAGAGTTTAAATAAGATAGAATGTTACTGGAAATATAGAACTTTAACTTTCTGTAACAGCTTGGAGTTCATCTATATTTGATGACAAGATGGGTTCCTTCCTCCCTCCCTTTCTTCTTTCCTCCCTTTCCCTCCTTCTCCCCCCTCCCCTTTCCCCTTCTCCTCCACCCTCCTCCCCCTCCTCCTATCCTCCCTCCCTTTTCCTCCTCCTCCCCCTTCCTTCCCCTTCCCCTCCTTCCTTCCTTCTTTCTTTCCTCCCTTTCCCTTTCCCTCCTCCTCCTCTCTCCTTCCCCTCCTTCTGTCCTTCCTTCTTTCTTTCCTCCCTTTTCCTCCTCCTCCTTCCTTCCTTCTTTCTTTCTTCCCTTTCCCTCCTCCTCCTCCCTCCTCCCTTCCTCCCTCCCTTCTCCTCCTCCTCCCTTCCCCTTCTGTTCCTTCTTCCTTCCTTCTTTCTTTCCTCTTTCCCTCCTCTCCTCTCTCCTTCCCTTCCTCTGTCCCTCCATCCCTCTCTAGCTGTATAGCCCATTTGGGGTGACCTGTATCCAGACCAACACACGTGTGTTTGGTGCAGTACGTAACGCAAATGCTGTGTGCTGTATTTCTGGCAAGTTATTCTGAGAAGCCCTGAGAACCATTTCATGCCAGTAAAACCAGGCAGTATAGCAAGTTAGCAAAACTGGGTTTAAGAGGAATCCCACGATCCCCAGCAATTGAAACAGAGCTGAGAAATATGAGGGAAGGAGGCAGAACCAGAAGGCAAGCTGTCAGATGCAGAGTTTCTCAACCTTGACATGTGGGCTTCAATTCCCAGCAAAAACAAACAGACAGACAGACAAATAAATAAGTGATAAACGAACAGAACAGAACAAGACAGGTAAGAACAGACTAAAGCTGAAGAATACAGGTAAGAACAGAACAGTACAGGTAAGAACAGAACAGAACAATATAGGTAAGAACAGACCAAAACAGAACAATACAGGTAAGAACAGAACAGAATAGAACAAAACAGAACAATACAGGTAAAGACAGAACAGAACAATACAATACAAGTAAGAACAGAACAGAACAAAACAGAACAGAACAAAACAAAACAGGTAAGAACAGAACAATACAGGAAAGGACAGGACAGAACAATTCAGGTAAGAACAGAATAGAACAAAACTGAACATTACAGGTAAGAACAGAATAATGCAGGTAAGAACAGGACAGAATAATACAGGTAAGAACAGAACAAAACAGAACAATACAGGTAAGAACAGAACGGAACAATACAAGTTAGACCTCGACTTACAACAGTTCACTTAATGACTGTTCAAAGTTACAATGGCATTGAAAAAATGTGACTTATGACCAATTTTCACAGTTACAACTTTGGCAGCACCCCAGGATCACTTGAACAAAATTCAAATGCTTGGCAATTGGTTCATACTTATGACCGTTGCTGTGTGCCCCAGGTCATGTGATCCCCTTTTGAGACCTTCTGACAAGCAAAGTCAAATAGGGAAGCCAGATTCACTTAACAACCGGGTTGCTAATTTATCAACTGCAATGATTTGCTTAAGAACTTTGGCATAACCACAGAAATTTTGGGCTCAGTTGTGCTCGTAAGTCTGAGGAGTACCTGTAGAGTTGGAAAGGGACCTTAGAGGTCTTCTACTCCAACCCCCTGTTCAAGCAGGAAACCTTCTGTGATGACCCAGGGTGGGATACAAAACAAACACAGTCACAGAAAACAGGTGAAGCCCCTTTTATTCCTTCACTTTGCTTCCAAGCTCCAAATATCCTTGACGGAAGCCAAAAAAACTCCCACACAAACAGTTACAAGAAGAAGGGAAAAAGCAACACAAACCAGGCAAGATACGAGTTGGAGGACGTCCACAGATAACAGAACGCACACTGGGAAGGATGCCAAACTCTGAGAGGAACCATAAACTAGAGATATTTCCAAGCTTTATTTCCAGTTATGGAAATGCGTTCTCCCATGTGCAGGTCCGTCCTCTTATTCAGTTGTCACAGCTGCAGTCCATGAAGAGGATCAAGGCTGTCTCCTCCTGAGTAGACCGTGTCTCTCCTCCCTGCGTGCCTCTCCTCCCTTATCCTCTCCTCCCTGCGTGCCTAGGATGGATAGGGGATGGGCCTGGGTCCTCCTCTGACTGCTCAGCCGGCCTCTGCCCTTCCCCAGCCTCCTCCACAACCTCCGGAGCCACCCTTCCACTCCCTGTTGGCTGTTCCTCCTCTCCCTCAGAGTCAGTCTCCACCAGGGGCAGGACACCATCTACCCTGTCAGACAAATAGCAGTCCAATCTCTTCTTATAAAGCTCCAGTGTTGTAGGACCACAACTTCTGGTGGCAAGCTGCTCCACTGGTTGCCTGTTCTCCATGTCAGGAAATTCCTCCTTTCATATTATCCTATGTGGTGGACATGTACAGAATCAAAAAGATACTGGACAAAAATACACTTATAGCTGGGAAAAAATGATAAAACAACATATAGACTTAAAACACGAGACATTTCTATTGGGAATTTTACCTGATAACTATAGTAAAGAACAAAAATGTATTTGATTATTCATATTTTAACAGCAGCTAGAATTATATTTGCTCAAAACTGGAAGAATAATAACATTCCTACAGAAGAAGAGGTGGTTATGAAAATATTTGAATGTGCAGAAATGAATAGATTAACATTGGAAATTAAAGAACAAGAAGATACAGAACATTATATGATATGGGATATATTTTATAGATGGTTAGAAAACAAAGAAATGGAATGAATATCTGATAAGAGCTAATGAGAATATTAAAATGATAAGAGAAAAAAGGATGAAATTTTTAATATGAATGTAACTTTTATGATATGTATTATAGCATGAAATGTATATTAAATATGAACATGTGCACAAGATATATGTACCCAGTTAATGCACCGTTGAATGGAAAGATGATCATTTTGTAAAAGAAAAATGAAAAGAATTTAATAATAATAATAATAATAATAATAATTCCTCCTTAATTCCAGGTTGATTCTCTCCTTGATTCGTTTCCATCTGTTGCTTCCTCTCCTGCTTTCAGCCTCTCTTTCTCCAACCATTACCCTGTTTTTCCTCATTTACTCTCTCATTCCATCTTTTAGTTAACAAGCATCTATGGGAACATCTACACCATTTGGCTGGGGACAACACCGGTGGTTGTGCTGAATGGCTACAAGGCGGTGAAAGAAGCACTCGTCACTTACTCAGTGGAGACTTCTGGAAGGCCATTGATGCCTTTGTTTACGGAGCTGATGGGTGAGAGAGGTCCGTAGTGAACTTTTTGATAGAAATTGTACACCACCATTTTGGGGCACAGTTATTTCTATCTTATGTTGGTGCTTGGCTGTCTTTCCTCTATGATGTCACATATGAAGGTCTCCCTTAACTGCTCCCAGAAAAACAGCAACCCCTTTGAAAAATGTTGGGCTAAGAGTATAGGTAGTCCTCAACTTACAACAGGTTGTGTGATAACCCAGGTCGTGGCACAAAGGCAACACAGCCAGATAATCAATAAGATTCCCTTTATTAGCTCCAACTTTGCCCCCAATGTCCTGGTTATCCTCTGGGCTGGAGAAAAACTCTTCCAGGAACAGCCTTTGGCTGCAGAGAATCAAGTCCAAAATGTGGTCAACAAAAACTGTAATTTTAAGTCCAATCAAGCCAAACTGAGGTAATTGGTTTGGCAGGGCAGGAGCAAGAATTCCAGATGTGAAGGCACAGCAAAACTCACACGGTTGGGAAGATGACAGGAACATAGAAAAGCAACGACAATACAGGATAAAATCACGTTTTCTCCCAGCAACTGCCACAGTCAGCATTCAGTTCTTTTAAGTTTTCTTCCCAGGTGTGGCTAATGAAGGGAATCAGGGCCCTTTCCTCCCCCGTAAGCCATGCAACCCACATTGCTCTCTTCTCCGTTCCTCCCTGTGTGCCTTCTCCCTTGGTCTAGCTCTTCCCTGCTCTGCCCAGCCGGACTTTGTCCTTCCCCAGTTTCCTCCACAGCCAACGGAGCCACACTCCCACTCCCTGTCAGCTGTTCGTCTTCCTTCTCTGGTTCAGATTCGGACAGGGGCATGACAGGTTGTTTAGTCTCCATTCAAAGTTACAACAGGACTATATGACTTATGACCATTTTGCAGTTACGACCTTTGCAACATCCCCATGGCCAAGTGATCAAACTTCAGATGCTTGGCATCTGGCATGTATGTAGTGTCCCGGAGTCACGTGAACACCTTTTGTGACCATATGACAAGTAATGGCAATGGGGAGGCCAGTGTGATGACACAGAGCAAGGCATAGAGGCAACATAGCCAGCTGATAGTTCAAACTCCCCTTTATTGCTCCAACTTTTCCCCAAACGCTTTCACTTTTATGACAAGTCCCAGAACAAAGCACTCTCTCTCTCTCTCTCTCTCACACACACACACACACACACACACACCTCCAGCAGCCTCAGGCTGCGAGTAGTCCAACAAAATGCTGTTAGCACAATGACTTCAAGGCAAGAAGTCCAGCAGGGCAAAGAAAAAAAGCAGCAATAAGGCAAGATGTCCAGTGAAATCCAAATGTCAGCAACGGCACATAACACTCCATGAATTCAGTGTTTGTTCCCAACAATGTCCCTCCCCACAGCGTCTCCTTAAGTCTCAGTCCCCAGGTATGCTTTGTGAAGAGGGGCGGGGCACTCTCCTCCTGAGTTGTTGGGTCGGCCTGTGCTGCTCCCACCTCCACTCCACTCTCTGTGCTCGGGGATCAGAAGGGGGCACTCTTAGCTCATCGGCTGAGCTCCGTTGCTCCTCATCTCCACTTCCTGCTCCCATGGTCATTCTCCTCCAGATCTTCCCTGCTAGCAAACTGTCTCAGGCCTGAGGGACTTGGGCAAGGGTGGGATTCAAATTTTTTAACAACTGGTTCTGTGGGCGTGGCTAAGTTGGTGGGCATGGCTTGGTGGTCATGTTATTGGCTAGGCATGGCCAACTCAACATCACTCACATCGAGGCACGCATCTCCTTGCCTGGCCTTTCATGACTATGGCGATGCTGCAATAGCCGTAAGTGTGAAAAATGGTCATGTCACTTTTTTCAGTGCCATTGTAACTTTGAATGGTCACTCCACACAAGCAAAGTGCTAGCAAAGGAGGGGGAAAAAAACTCCAGAAGAGTTTCTGAGACAGGAAGTCTAGTCCTGCCAAGAATGTCATAAGGGTTAACGAAGAGGCAGTTTCTGTAAGCAACACCAGAATGTTTCCTTCCTGCCTTCCTTATAGGATTAGGCCAGTAATTTCTTCTAACAACTGGTTTTCCAAACTGCTTAGAATGTTAAAAACTGATTCTAGCGAATAGGTGCGAACTGGTAGAATCCCACCCCTGGACTTGGGGCTGCCTCTTCCTGCTCTACCTCATGTTCCCCTGGAGCCAACAAGGCTGTCCCCTTGACCTCCATCAGCCCCAGCTACATAGCACATCCATGAACATTGTCTAGCTGTCAGAAGACATGATTAAAACTCCTTAATTGTACAACACATTGAATAGACTTAATCAGTTTCTACTGGGAAGGTGTGAGCACCTTGACCAAGCCAAAATTGCTAGAAAATTCCTGGAAGCCTGGCATGCAGTCAAATCAGCCATCGATGGACACATAGAGATAAACAACATCTAGATATCATTTAAAAGAGACGATCAAAAGCTAAAAATAATCTATCTATCTATCTATCTATCTATCTATCTATCCATCTTTCCATCTATCCATCTATCCATCTACCTACCTACCTATCTACCATTTACCTATCTTCCTAACCACCTATCTATCATCTATCTATCTATCACCTATTTATCTATCTATCTATCCATCCATCCATCCATCCATTTACCTATTTACCTTCTACCTATCTTCTTTTCCACCTATCTATCTATCATTTATCTGTCTGTCTATCTCTATCTCTATTCCTCTATGAATCTATTATCTATCTATCCATCTATCCATCTACCTATTTACCTATCTTCCTTCTACCTATCTTCCTATACATCTATCTATCTATCTATCTCTATCTATCTCTATGTATCTATGTATCTATCTGTCTGTCTATCTATCTATCTATCTATCTATCTATCTATCTATCTATCTATCTATCTATCATTTGTCTGTCTGTCTATCTATATCTCTATTTCTCTATGTTTCTATTATCTACCTATCCATCTATCTACCATCTGTGTCTATCTATCCATCTGTCTGTCTGTCTTTCAGTCTATCATCTATCTATCTATCTGAAGAAGAACTGAAGAAGTTTCTTGGATGAGAAGTGAAGCATCTTCATGGAAAAACAAGGAAAGTCCACTTGCCTCTTGAAAAAAGAACCTTAGAGAACCCAGCTGTTTTACCAAGATCTTATATACTTATAAGATAAGATGATCCAATTTTGGTCTGCAGGTGTTTTTATGACCACTGGCCCTATCTGGAGAAAGCAGAAGCGCTTTGTCATGATGGCCCTGCGAAATCTGGGTATGGGAAAGAAGATCTTGGAGAACCAGATCCAGCAGGAGGCACATTATCTGCTGAAGGTGTTTAAGAGCAAGAAAGGTGACCTCTTTTTCCCCTCCCCCCTCACTGCACAATAAAGCAGCAATGAGCAACCCTGCAATGGCCCAGGGTGACGTTGGGATCCCCCACCACCACCACTGTTCTTTTTTAAAACTTTGTTATGTCTAATTTAAGGGACGTGGTGGCTCAGTGGCTAAGATGCTGAGCTTGTCGTTCAGAAAGGTTGACAGTTTGGTGGTTTGAATCCCTAGCGCCGTGTAAGGGAGTGAGCTCCCATTACTTGTCCCAGCTTCTGCCAACCTAGCAGTTTGAAAGCATGTAAAAATGCAAGTAGAAAAATAGGGACCCCTTTGGTGGGAAGGGAACAGTGTTCTGTGCACCTTCAGCGGTTAGTCATGCCGACCACATGACCATGAAGACATCTTTGGACAGTGCTGGCTCTTCGGTTTCATGACAGAGATGAGCACTGCCCCCTAGAGCTGGAAACGACCAGCACGTATGTGCAAGGGGAACCTTTATCTTCACTATGTCTGATTTACGCCCAGTCGAGTGCCAGCAGGTAACCATAGTTTCTAGCATCTAAGTATATTTGCGCCTGATTAATATTTGGAAAGGAGACCACCAGGATATATCTGGCTTTCAAGGAGAGGCAGGGACATTAGAAAACAGGAAGAATATGATGAACAAGGTAACATATATGTTATTTTCCCCAAAGTGCTTGGAGATTAGATAGATGACAGATGATGAGTGAGAGACAGAGACAGAGGACAAGACAGAGAGAGGTGATAGGCAGATGATGATAGATAAATGGATGGATGGATGGATATATAGACAGACAGATATAGACAGATGATAGAGAGAGAGAAGAGAGACAAAGAAGAGAGATCATAAGATAGATAGATGATAGATGGATAGATAGATAGATAGATAGATAGATAGATAGATAGATAGATAGATATGACAGATATCGTAGATAGATATAGATGAGAGGGAGAAAAGAGATGATAGCTAGATGATAGATGATGGATGGATGGATATATAGATAGACAGACAAATAGATAGATGATAGAGAGGGGGGGAGACAGAAAAGAAAGATCATTCCGTAGATGATAGATGATAAATAGATAGATAGATAGATAGATAGATAGATAGATAGATAGATAGATATAGATATAGATATAGATATAGAGAGAAGAGAGACAGGGAGGAAAGATCATACTGTGTGTTTGTGTGTGTGTGTGTGTATGTATATATATATATATGTTGTGACTCCGGGTTCGAGCGAAGACGATCTGGCAGTGAAATTTGAGCCTGCATTGCTGAGTGATTCTGAGGGCAGCCAGGATGAGGAAGTGGGCTTAGCTATGAGAGACGAACCTGATTTATTGGGGGTGAACTCCCCCGAATCTCCCTCTCTGAGTATACAGCAGCCGGGAACAAATAATCAGGAAAACATGCGAGAGGTTTCAAGTGCGGAGGAGGAGGGGTTGGAGGGATCTTGGCTTGACGTGAGAAATAGACGGAGATTGGGACGTCAATCTCAATTGGGAAAGAAGCGTCAAGCCAATGATTAATGAGACTAACACGCCCCCTTTAGGGGATAAAAGGAAACGGATTGGCTTGAGAAATTTGCCAGAAGCAAAGTGTCTTGTCAGAGCAAAAGTCTTGTGAAGATTCTCTGAGGCATTGTGATTTATAGGCACTTCAGGTTTGCCAAACAGATAACGGAATTACTGCTGAGGACTGGAAAAACTTCGGCAGTTATTTTGGTTGGGTTTGTTTCTGGTTGCTTATATTTTTGGAACTTCAGAATTGTGATTGCTCACCTGTGGTTACAGGTGAGGCATAACATATATATATATAGTATTCAGCTTTGTTCAGGTATTTTCCTTCGTCATTGTAGCTGTGCTTTAAAAGCACAACTTCAATGACATGGGAAAATACTCGAACAAAGCTGAATACCATACTTGTAAGTACCCATGAAAACTTAAGAAAACACATGCACACACACACACACATATATTTACACACACACACACACACACACATATATATGTGTGTGTGTTATGACTCCCCTTCGAAATTCAACAAACAAAACGGGAAGCAGTCGCTTCACAACTAAATCAAACATGAAAAAGTCTTAGTAAATAACGGCTGACAGAAACCACAGCATAAGTCTTACTCTGTCCGGCAAACCAGTCCTGGCAATAAATCCTCAACCACAGAGCTCTTTGCTGTAACGTCCTCACTCAAATAGACATTTTGTTCCTGGCGAAAATACACCAGCCCAGCTGTGTCCTTTTATACCTATTAAGGCAACGTGCTAATTTACTGACTTGCTCTTCTCATTTGCTTCAGCTGATTTTGCCTTTTCAACCGTCTTCTATTTTTTACATTTAACCACAAATTTTCCAAGTTCTCATCTCCACTAGAAGACTCTCTCAAAACTTCCCTGTCAGCCATTCCCGGCTGTTGATCAGATAAGGAACCAGAGGAGGTCAAAGGTCCTGACAATTCTAATACATCAGGTCTGTCGTCCTTTGTCACGTCCATCTCCTCATCCTGGTTACCAGTCCAATCACTGAGCCATGCTGGCTCATATTTTTCTGCCATGTCCTCCTCACTTGAACTCATATCAGTCACAGGAGCTGAATCCAAGCCCGGAGCCACAACATATGTGTGTGTGTGTGTTTTCTCTGAGGTTTTCGCGGGTATTTGTATGTGGATCTTTGGTTATTTGGGTTTTCTCCTGCGTAAAATTGGAAGTATCTAGGCGACATTTCGACGAAATCTCATTCATCACCTTCAGACTTATGTCTTCAGCTTTGTGTTTCTCGGAGTAATGTGAGCTTGCAGCTGCTTCTTCCTTTTAACTGCTAGTGGGGGTGTGACTTGATTGGATGGGGGCTTGGCTGTGTTCTGATTGGGTGGGGGTGTGTTCTCATTAGTTGGGGGTTTGGCTGTGTTCTGATTGGTTGGGGGTGTGTTCTGTTCAGGTGGGGGCTTGGTTGTGCTCAGGTTAGTCTTAGTTGCCGGGGGATTTGAGCTGGTGAGCTGTGATTCTGTTGTTTGGCTTCACGTTCATGGTCATGCCACATCTTCATGGTGTGCATCCGTTCACTTCATGTATGGGTCAGAGGGGTTTGAAGCGGGTAGTGATGCAGCTGTGGTATGGCTTCTGGCCCGTGGTCGTGTCTCATCATCTGTGTGGGTGTGAGTCTGTTTTCTATGTGGAGGTGTGGTGGTAGCATCTTGTGTGCCCTCGTGGGTGTGGGTCTGGTGTCATTGTTCATGTTAGGTACTCGTTTGTTAGTGAGGGCGGGTTTCCAAATGGCTGGTAGGCGGGGGGTATCATCTCGTTTATTCATGCTGTGTGGGCGTTTTTCTATCTCTGTGGCTTCTCTGATTATTCTGTTGTTGAAGTGTTCGGTTTTGGTGATAGTTCTGGTATTTTTAAAGTCAATCTCATGTCCTGTGGCTTTGAGGTGTTGGACCAGGGAAGAGGTTGGTTCTTCTTTTTTGATTGAGTTCTTGTGTTCTTCAGTGCGTGCACTTATTCTTCTGTTGGTTTGTCCGATGATTGTGGTGGGGCAGGCGGTGCAAGGGATTTCGTATACTCCTTGGTTTTCTAACTCGATTTTGTCTTTAGGGTTTCTTAGGATGGTGGATATTTTTCTGTTTGTGCAGAATGCTGTCTTAATGTTATGTTTTTGGAGGATCTTGCTGATTTTGTCTGTAGTGCCTTTTATATATGGGAGGAGGGCTTTCTCTTGTTCTCTGTCTTGGATTTTGGTTGGGGTTTCTTTTTGGATTAGGTGGGTAATCTTCTTTCTTTGGAATCCATTGGCTGTTAGTACGTTAGGGTTAGGGTTAGGGTTAGGGTTAGCTTTTCTCTTCTTTCTCCTCTTGAACTGGGCTGAACCGGTAGCAAACCACCACTGCACACAAATGAGTGAAGCTTCATCTGTGCATGCGCAGGATCTGGGTAGTGCATGAAACCACCACCCTACTCACTGCTGGTCCATGGAAAATTGTCCTCCTCATAACCAGTTCCTTTTTTCAAAAAAGTCTGGGGACCACTGCTATATAGATTCTATCACTGGGTCTTCACTGCCTCTGATGAAGTCTCCTGTGTGAACACAACTCTCTTTTCTCCCTTCACAGAATTGCCCTTTGATCCCCGAACTCCTATAGTCAAAGCAGTCTCAAACATTATATTCAATTTTGTGTTCGGTCATCGCTTTTCCGAAGAGGATGCCCATTTCAACAAATTATTAAAAACTATACACATGATTGTTTACCTTCCTGGTAGCATCTGGGGCAGGGTAAGTGCTGCATTTCTCATTACTCCTTTGTGGATGTCTGTCTCTCAAGTGGAGTTGGCCCAATTCAGGGCTTGCAAGTCCTGGAGCTGTGGGACTTGTGATCATATATATCAGGGGTGATCAAACTAAGTTTCGTTGAGGTGGGTGCGGTTGGGGTAGGTGTGGGGTAGGCCAGGGTGGGTGTGGCCAGGGTGGGTGTGGCCAACTCAACATCACTTGTGTCAGGGGCACCTGTGGTGGCCAAATACTAAGGCAGGACTTCCATCAGACCCTCTCTCACTCTCATTATAATCTCCTTCCTTCCTTCCTTCCTTCCTTCCTTCCTTCCTTCCTTCCTTCCTTCCTTCCTTCCTTCCTTCCTTCCTTCCTTCCTTCCCTCCTTCCTTCCTTCCTTCCTTCCTTCCTTCCTTCCTTCCTTCCTTCCTTCCTTCCTTCCTTCCATTGAGGTCTGCATCAGGCTTGTGTTTGACTTTGGGACACTGGGGTGGGTGTGGCTGGGGTAGGCATGGTCAGGATGGGTGTGGCCATGGTGGGTGTGGCCAACTCAACATCACTTGTGTCAGAGGCACCTGTGGTGGCCAAATACTAAGGCAGGACTTCCATCAGACCTTCTCTCACTCTCCTTACAATCTCCTTCCTTCCTTCCTTCCTTCCTTCCTTCCTTCCTTCCTTCCTTCCTTCCTTCCTTCCTTCCTTCCTTCCTTTTCTTCTTTTTCCTCCCCTCTTCATCTGCCTTTCTTCTTCCTTCCCCTCTTTCCTTCTTTTTCCTTCCTTGCTCTCTTCCCATCTTCCCTTTTTTTTTCTTTCCCTTTCCTCTTTCCCTTTCTCCTTTCCTGTCCCTTTTTGCATGTTCAAATGCAAAAGGGGAAACATTTCTCCTTTTGTTTTCTTTTTAGTTTGTTTTGCTAGCCCTCTGACAGCGGAAATGAAGCCAGTGTGTGTGTGTGTGTGTGTGTGTGTGTGTGTGTGTGTGTGTGTGTG
>NW_020769489.1:572634-586273 GCF_900518735.1 Pseudonaja textilis | reverse complement strand
TGTGTGTGTGTGTGTGTGTGTGTGTGTGTGTGTGTGTGTGTGTGTGTAGCCCCCCTGGGCCCTGTTTTTGGCCGTCACGGCCTCCTGCAGCCCTCTGGCAGCAAAAACAGACTTCGGGGGGACACGTGTAACCCTCCCAAGGTCCCCTTTTGCTGACAGAAGCACTGCAGGCTGGTCCTTTGCTGTTTTCAGGATGGCCTCACAGGCCAGACCTAAGCACCCCACAGGCTGGATCTGGCCAGCTCTCAGCTGGCGCTCCATTCAAAATCCAAGAAAGAAATACTTAGACTCCATTAATCAGAGAAAAGATATCTTTTACTGGAAATCAAGTGGTAGCAACAAAAGAAGTCTGAATCTGAGAAAATGGGCGCGTAAATCACATATACAAAGTGATGGCAACGTTCCCACCCCCAATAGTTCAATTGGCTCATCCAATTGAAAGTGGTGTATATCATCATGGGGGCATCTCCAGGTGGTGATGAGGCCTCTGTCCGTTGACCTTGACATAGTTTGATAAAGAGTTACAGCTGCGCATAGCATAGGATAGAAGCCTAAGCAAGAATCTACCCCCCACTCCAGCTTATACGGTTCTGGTTTGTAACACCTCCATCTCACTTCCCATAACCATTCCCCCCTCCTCCCCCCCCTTACTTATGACAGCCGAAAGATGCAAAGCAAAGGGAGAAAATCTTGAAGGCTGACACCCGCGGGCCTTGAGTTTGACACCCCTGATATAGATGGTTCTTTACCTCCATCCATGCTCCTTGCATTTCCTGATGCTCGGTATAAAAAAATAGTTTGGTTTTTTTTAAAAAAGAGTCCAAATGCCGCTCATCCTCAACTTACAACAGTTCATGTAATGACGGTTCAACATTACAACGGCGCTGAAAAAAAATTGCTTAGGGCCATGTTTCACACTTAAGACCATTGCAGCATCCCTATTGTTTAGGGATTTACATTCAGAGGCTTGACAGCTGGTTCATATTTATGACGGTTGCAGCATCCCTTGAGTCATGTGATCCCCTTTTGCACCCTTTCCCATTTGCAAAGTCTGTCAGGAAGCCGGATTCATTTAATAACCATGTTCCTAATTTAAGAACTGCAGGGATTCACTTAACAAAAGTGTCGAGAATAGTCTTTGGCTGCAGAAAATTCAGTCCAAAAGAAGGTACACACAAACTGTAACTTAAAATCCAAACAAACCAAACTGAAGTAATTAGTTTGACAGGGCAAGAGCAGAAATTTCAAACTTGAGAGCACGGCAAAACTCACACAGTTGGGAAGATGCCAGGAACACAGATAAGCCACGACGATACAAGATAAAGTCACATTTGCTCCCAACAGCTTGCTGCACGCAGCTTGCCTTTTTTATACACTGTGTTCCCAGCTGCAGCTAATGAAGGGAATCAGGGCCCCTTCCTCCCCCATAAGCCACGCAGCCCACATTGCTCTCTTCTCTGTTCCTCCCTGCGTGCCCTAGGATGAAAAGGGGGTGGGCCTGTGTCTTCCTCTGAATTCCCTCTCCCTTGTTCTACCTCTCCCTTGTTCTACCTCTCCCCTGCTCTGCCCAGTGGGACTTTGCCCTGCCCCAGTTTCTTCCCCAGCCAATGGAGCCACACTCCCACTCCCTGTCAGCTGTTCCGCTTCCTCCTCCAAGTCAGATTCCAACAGGGGCATGACAAATACACACATGGCTGTAAAAAATGATAAAGCAACATATAGATTTGAAACCTGAAATATTTTTATTAGGGATGTTAGGGATGGTACCAGAAGATTACAGCAAAGAAGAAATATACTTAATTATTCATGTATTAACAGCAGCTAGGATTGTATTTGCTCAGAATTGGAAATGTGATAAGGTACCGGCAGAAGGAAGAGTAATTAAGAAAATATTTGAATGTGCAGAGATAAATAGATTAACACTGGCAATTAAAGAAAAAGAAGAAACAGCATATTATGGTATGGGATCTATTTTATCAATGGCTGGGAAACAAAACAGGTTAAAACAAGATGAATATATAGAGAAATAAGTTAAGATTGTTATAAAGATAATAGACATAAATAGTGGTTACATAAGAAAATGTGATTATTGTTATATTGGTAAGAAAAGTATTAATGATAATTGTTTGCACAAGATATATGTACACAGTTGACACATTGTTGAAATGAAAAATGGATTTATTGTAAATATAAAATAAAAAAAACATTACAAGAAGAAAGAAAGAAAGAAAGAAAGAAAGAAAGAAAGAAAGAAAGAAAGAAAGAAAGAAAGAAAAAAAAAGAAAGGGTTTGAAAAGACTTTAGATAACTTCTAATCCAGTGAAAATCTCATCAACTTTAAGCTGAGTGGACTTCAACTCCCAGAATTCCTCAGCCAGATCTCCCACCTTGGCAATTTGTGGTGGCTGAGGAATTCTGGGAGCTGAAATCCACAAGTCGTAAAATTGCCAAAATGGGAGTCTCCTGGTTTAAATGAAATAACCCCCCCCATGTGTGAAGAAGAAATTGCAGGATGAGGAAATCACCCAGCCACAAGCCTGGCGATAAATTCTCACTTCGTGTCATTCTCCCTTGTCTCCCATTTTGCTGCCTTGCTATAGGCCTACGACTCTTTCCCTACCATTATGCAGAAATTTCAGAAACCTTACCAGCAGTTGTTTGAACACAACGAATTCATGCACAATTTCATCAAGGACAAGATGCAGAGCCACAAGGAGAGATGGGAAGAAGGCAACAAACCACAAGATCTGCTGGACTTCTATCTGGAGTTCATATCCAAGGCAAGGAGATGGTTTTGGCATAGCTTCTTGTTCTGCTCAGCCTCCCCGGTTCTCAGTGACTAGCCATCTTGGCTGGGAACAGGGTAACCAAGGGCATGTCGTGAGGGACCCAGGTCAAGATGGTGTTTGTAATCACAGAGTTGTGATTACACATCTTTACTGTGGAATCTCATTAGTGTTCTTTGAGCTTGGTTGTGGTGTTGAATTGCTTTACATCATCAGCGAAGAGAACGCAGTTGCTCTTGATATGATCACAGAGGTCATTTATGTAGAGTATGAAAAGAGTTGGTCCTAGAACACTGCCCCAGGGGACACCACCATTGACAGGTACAGAATTTGATAGGACGCTCCCAATTTTGACCATTTGTTGTCTGTTTGACAGGAATGCTTCTATCCAGTTATGTAGGTGTCCAGAGATACCATAAGATTTTAGTTTTAGGAGTAGTTTGTCGTGTACCACTGAATCAAAGGCTTTACAGAAGTCTATTTAGATTGCATCTATTGCTTTGCCCTGATCGAGTTGTGTAGTCCATATGTTTTTGCAGTGTAAGAGTTGCAGATTACAGGATAGTTTTTTCCTAAAACCAAATTGTTTATGAGAGAGTAGGTTGTTTGTTTCTAAGTGGAGGATGATGGATTGGTTAATAATTGATTCCATGACTTTACAGGTGACGCAGCATAAAGAGATTGGTTTGTAATTTTCAACTAGGCTGGGGTCTCCCTTTTTGAAGATGGGGATGACCGTGGCTTGTGACCATAGTTTTGGCAAGGAGCTGGTCTTGAAAGATTTTTTGAAGATTATGCTTAGAGGTTCGGCTATGGCAGTGGGTAGCTTTTTCAAGAAGTAGGCTCATATTCCATCTGGTCCAATAGATAGAGATGGTTTTAGATTGCGTAGTGCTTTTTCAACATTGTCTTCTGTAAAATCGATATGTATTAGATCATTGTACTTGTGTGTGGTTCAGCTAGGAAATACTGGGCATGATCCATTGCTGTTTACAAATATTGAACCAAATAATGTGTTAAAGAGGTTGGCTTTAATAGTGTCACCGTTGCAGTCTTTACCATTAGGTCCTTTCAGGGGTGGGATGGACCTTGAGTCTTTTAGTTTGTTGCTTACAAAATTGTAGAAAGTGCAGGTGAGACGGTTTTCTTCTTGTTTAATGTGATAATTGGTGCATTCAGTTTTTATCTGGTGGCATAAATTTTTGTATTAGCTTTTGAAGTTGGCAACGTGAACAGATTTGTTTTTCCACCAAAGTGATTTCTTTTTGGATTGAAGCTTCCTTATTGTTTTGGGTAACTTGTTTTTTTCTGGTTTTGGGAGTTGTTATTGGTACATATAGTTTGATGACTCTTTTGACTTCAAGTAAAAATATGTTGTAATGGTCTTCTACAATATTGCATCCAGAGAATAGAAATTGCCAATCAAGGAATGAGAGATTGTTGTTTACAAGATCATATTTGCCTTTTTTGAAGTTATAATTGAGGATTCCATTGTTGTGATGATTTTTGTGTGGATGTATGTTGAGTCAAAAGTCAATCATGTTGTGGTCACTGTTGGAAAAGGGTTCTTTAATTTGTATTCCATAAATTGAATGCAAACTATTGCAGAAGATGAGATCGAGGCAGTTGTTAAGTCTACTGTTGTTGGTTACTAGTTGTTCTAGTCCCAGATTTGTTACTGCATTGTAGAAGGTTGTATGTGTGGGTTCAGTTGTACATTCGTTAAGGGTCCAGTTAATATGAGGTAGATTGAAGTCACCAAGAAAGATAAAAGCGTGTTGGCAGGATGCTGCCCATGTTAGCGTATTTAGCTTGTTTGCATGTTCGATGTCATAATCAAGGGCTCTGTAATCATAGTAAGAACCAAAATGTGATATTTAAGGACAGTTCACAGATGATGGTCTCAGAAATAGCAAGCTCCTGGGTAACTTGGATGTTTTTTAGATGTAAGGACTTTTTATAGAAGATAGCAACGCCACCTCCTCTACGGATTTCATGATCTGATCGGTAAACATGATAGTCTCTTACTGTGGTAACGGAGTCAGGGAGAGACGCATTAAGCCATGTTTCACAGACAAATATAATGTCAAATTTAGTCGTATTTATTAAGAGGAGAAGTTCAGGTATTTTATTTACAAGGCTTCTTGCACTGAGTAGCTTGCATTTAAGGCCAGTTGTGGTTGGAATAGAGGTAGTTAGGGGTATGCGTGCCTAGTTTTGAGTGATGTTGGATTAGATGGGGTGGCGTTGGATGCGGAGTTGTGAGTTGTGTGACTTTCTTTTGATGCAATCAACTCTGTAGTCAATGCATAGGTCCTTTTCTCCATTGTCTAGACGGTTTTTGAATTCTGCGTGGAGTTCACAGGTGCTGATTCTCTACAGTATGGATAAGTCTGGTCTTGAGCGAAATTTTTTGCAGTTGGGATTGGTTTTTGCAATGGCATTTATTGTATGAATGAATATGCGTTTGCTGGACTCATTTTTGCATACAACTCTACAAAATCTTGGTTGTTGTGGGATTTGACTTTGAGCTGATAGGTACTCACTTATCTGTGCTGTAATTTTTTTTCATGAGAAATTAGACTTGCTTGTATAGTTGTTTCAAAATGTGTTGCTAAGCATTCTTCAATTGAGTTAAATGAGTGATTCTGTGCTTTCAACTCTGTCAGGTAGGATCCTCAGTTTGTTTAACTTAGGAAAACATGATGGACATAGATAAAAGAATGCATCTGTATTTTTAACCATATCAGCTAGACTTTTGTTTGTGTTTAAGCAGGCAGGGTGAGCTAGATTATTGCATAGGCGGGATTTGATGTAAATTTCACTTTCATTGATGGTTTCGAGACATTTGAAACATGTGCAGGAGTCTGGGAGGTCATTGGTAGAGATATTTTTCTTTTGTTTGGGTTGCTGTTGTCCTCCTCCTCCTCCTCCTCCTCCTCCTCCTCCTCCTCCTCCTCCTCTCTACAAACCCCACATTCTTCCAGCACTGGTGGTGATGTTACATTCTTGGGTAATGAACCTTCTGCCAGAAAATAACCAAGCTCAGAGAGCACCGGGGGCTCCACACTTGAACCATGAGCTGCAAAGGTTCTCTTCTATTGCTACCATCCTGAGTTTTGGGCACACACATATACACCCCTGCCATTCTCCAGACCACCTTGTAGATAGCCAGTATCCAACTGATGACTCACTGTTCTTATGTCAATGTAGGACCGGCCTCTCATACGTAATACCAGCCTCTTTCTTGACTTCGTAAGTTAGTGAGTGTAATCGGGGTGGGGCTGCTGTGGGGGTTCGCAGGGGTTTGGGAGTGCCCCTAGCTAAGATTCTGTGTAATTCGGAGAACCCCCCCAAATCCCACCCCTGGTTGGCCCTGCCCACTCTGCCCCTCCCCTCCCAGGAGTCTCCACATCGCCCATTTTGGATGCAGGGCAGGGCAGGCATGGAGGCTCGGGGAGGATGAAAAACAGGCCTCCTGGAACTTCAAGAAAGGCAGATATGGGCCTGTTTCTGGCTTCCGGAGAGCTTCCGGAGCCCAGGGAAGCTGTTTTTACCCTTCCAGAGGCTCGAGGAAAGCCTCCGGAGCCTGGGGAAGGCAAAAACAACCCCCATCATGGTGCAAGAGACTGACTAGGTCATTCCCACCCAGCAACTGGGCAGAGAATGCTTTGCTAAAACTTTTGAAGCCCACCCATGGGTGTAATGGCATAATCTACGATGGGTAGAGGTTGTGAGACGGGTGAAGAGATGCTGCCTAGGGAACTGTCAGATAAGAGGGAGCAGAGCCCTCCGCTGTACAGTTGATGGATCAAGCGGCTTAGACGTTCTGTAAAGATGAGGGCAGGAGAACTGTGCTTTCATACTTGCAAAAATCTGTTAATGTAACCTTACAATAAAGCAGAATCAGTTTACAAGTAGTCCTCATCTTACAACAGTTCATTTAGTGACTGTTCAAAGTTACAACGGCAGCACAATAGGGATTTCATTTTTCACACAACCGTTGCAGCATCGCCCTGGTCACAAAATTCAGATGCTTGGCAACGGACTCATATTTATGACGGTTGCAGTATCCTGGGAGGGTGTCATGTGATCCCCTTTTGCACCCTCCTGACAAGCGCAGTCAGAAGAGGAAGCTTGAGTCACTTAACAACTATGTTGCCAACTTAACATTGGCAGCGATCCCCTTATCAACTGTGTCAAGAAAGGTTATAAAAAGACAACGGTTAGGGTTCTCCTTGCACATACATGCTAGTCGTTTCTGGCTCTAGGGGGCGGTGCTCATCTCCGTCACGAAGCCAAAGAGCCAGCACTGTCCAAAGAGCCATGTCTCTGTGGTCATGTGGCTGGCATGACTAAACGCCTTCGAAGGCGCATGGAACGCTGTTCCCCTCCCCCCAAAGTGGTCCCTATTTTTCTACTTGCATTTTTACATGTGTTCAAACTGCTTGGTGGCAGGAGCTGGGACCAGTAATGGGAGCTCACTCCGTTGCGCAGTGCTAGGGATTTGAACCACCGAACTGCTGACCTTTCTGATTGACAAGCTCGGCATCTTAGCCACTGAGCCAAATTTACTTAACCGTCTCACTCAGCAACAAAATTTTTGGCTCAATTAGGGTTGTACGTCGAGGTCTATCTTTATCTGACCATGCCTGGTGTACCTGAGAAGACAGGGAACCCAGAACGGAGGGTTTTTCTCTTTCAACAGGGATACTTTTATCCTTTCAAGGGGCAGCTCTAATGAAAAATCTCCCACTTATCGGCCTTTTTTCCTATTTTCCATCTCCAGAACAAAAACAACTCTGATTCCATTTTCAGCGAGGAGAACATGGTTCAAATTGCTGTCGACCTGTTGATTGGAGGAGCAGAGGCCAGCACGACCACTTTGTACTGGGGTCTCCTTTATTTGCTCAAATATCCAGATGTGCAAGGTAGGTGAATAGAGCTGCCACAGCTTTGGAATGTGGGTATCCGTTCACGGGGGGGGGGGGGTCAATGTGATATTCAGGTAGCCCTCAACTTACAGTGATCCATTTAGTGACTGTTCAATGTTACCGTTGTGGCCCATTGTCTAGGTGTACTCACAGCCAGCCCTTGCCAACAAAAGAGCAGCCCACCTCTGCCTGTAATGCAGGGGTACCAAACTTGGGGCATCACAACGGCGTCATGTGATGTATCGTCACTTTTCCCCACTTTGCTAAACCGGACATGGGCATAGTCAGCGCATGGCACATCCAGCCCATGGACCACGAGTTTGACAGCTGTAATGTATCTTATGTATAGAAAAAATCCACCATGAAATAGATGCCATTCTGGGACCTTCTCAAATGATCACTTACAAGGATCGGAACAGATTACCCTACACGAACGCCGTGCTGCATGAAATTGTTCGCTACAGCAACATCTCAATCACAGGGCCCTTACGGAAATGCCTGAAGGACATTGTTATCATGGGGTCCCCCATTGGAAAGGTAAAGGTCTCTCTCTTTCTCTCCCTCCCTCTCTCTCTCTCTCTCTCTCTCTCCCGCCCCCTGCTCACCCACAACAACTTGCTGCGGGACACTTATTAGCACAAGATAATAAGAGCTAAGGACTTTCAAAATACGGGGCTAAATTGACATTCTGTCAGGGTTCCAACGGATGCCCTAATTAATTCTTGAGAGTTAGCATATTTAGCTTAGTGATGCAAGGATTATTTTCTTTGTTGTTGCAGTAGATGAAATCCCAAATAAGTCAAACAGGCTGGGTTTGCAAATGCTAAATCAGAGAAATAGCTTAAAAGTAGGCAGTGTGTTCCGACCCAACTGGGTTCCCAAAGACCAAACACAGACAAAGGCAGCAGCCCCCACCTTTTAAGGTTTAATAACAAATTCTGTTCTGAAGGCTGCTTTCCACTAATTAGTTCCGACAAGAAAGAGCCTTGCCAAGTTGTTTGTCAAGGCTTCCAACAACCCAGAGACAAGAACTAATTTACAAGATTCTCCCAAACGTGAACTAAGATGTCCACCAGTTGTGCTTAAGAGCTTCTTTGCTGTCTGCAAAGAACGCTTTTCTAAACATGGCTTTTATCCTCTTGAGGGAGGGGCCATTACCTTATTCCCGAGTCGCCTGTACTGCTGTAATTGTTCTTTCCTCCGAGCAATCCTACGTGCACGTGCACTTGACACAGGCTCCTCGGGAACCTCCTCATCACTGCTGCCAGCCCCCACAATCTCTGAAGGCAGCAGTCCACTCCCTGATGCTCCTGGCCCTCGTCTGAGTCCTTGGTCTCCTCAGCCATCTGCACCTGCTTCCAGCTAACCACAACACAATGTCAGTGTGTTGTGTAATGACAGATTGTCCTCGACTTACAATGGTTTGTAAGCTTGTAGTGACCATTCAACATTACGGCGGCACTGAAAAATGTGACTTAGGACCGTTTGTCACACTTAAGAGCATTCCAGTATCTCTGTGGTCACCTGATCAAAAAGATGCTCTGCAATTGTAAAGCATTTGATAAAGTAGACCTCAACCAACTTCTTGGTCAGATTAAAAAAATGTGGGTTAGATAGCATCACCACCACACTTTCAACCCAAGAATACACTAAAGCAGAAACTTCCTATCCCAAGGATAAAACACCCAGACACAAACTGAGCAAATCTAATTTTGCTAGGGGAATTGTGGGAGCCGAAGTCAACAGATTGTTCTCAGTCTGCAATCAGTTAATTAGCCATGATTCTAAGTTACAAGACATCCTTAAAAAGCTACGTATTGTTCTGGCCAAGGCTTCCTGGAACAGTAACAATCACATGCTGTTCCCAAATACATTTTGTTTTATTTCAACAGCAGTGAATTATGTGCATTCACAGCCCGTAATGAGTCCCAAACAGTTTATGAATAGTCCAACAGAAGCCTGCCACAGTCTTTTGACATAAGGCTGATAAGCATCCACGTTTATCTCCCTTGAAATGTTGCCAATGACTAAATTGCCAATTAGCTGTACAAGGTCAAATGGAGCACAAAGTCAACACAGAGCTTCAGATTTTAAACAGACCAGAACGAACAAAGTTGCTTCCTGCAAAGGCTCGTGTCCCTTTGCTCCTCCTTTATGTCTTATGGGAGGGGCCAATCATCTCCAAGCCGAGTCACCTCTTTTGTCTTCACTGTTCTTGCCTTCTGGCAGCTCTGTGCAAGCACACACTGGGAACAGGCTCCCCCTGTTCCTCTGCCTCACTGATGTCAGATTCTGGAGGCTCTGGAGTCAGTACATAACTCCCAGATGGCCCTAGCCCCATCTCTGTGTCGGACACAGATCCCTCGTCCCAGCCTTCCCCAGAATCCAGGACCGGCACCTTTTCCTTCCCACTGTCTGACTCTGCTGCCAGCTCCTCAGGCCGCCAGTGGACCACAACATTTATGACCCAGTTTCAAAGTTCCAACTTTGGTCTCCCTGTGGTCACATGATTGAGTTTTGGGCACTTGGCAACTGGCCCACATTTACAATTGTTTCCAGCATCCTGTGGTCACACGACCATGATTTGTGACTTTTTTTGTGAAAAAATGACATTTAATTCCAGTTTACAGCAAAAAAAAAAAAAAAAGGCTTATTAGTGAGCGATTCATGTTAAGACCACAGCATCTGCTTTTATCAGCCAATAAGTTCATAAAAACAGGCCTGGTTAAGTGGCGACTGCTTTATGACCATGACAACTTATAACCATAATTGCCGAGCAGAATTACGGTCCTACGTTGAGGACTTACCTGTACACATGCTGACTAGGGAATTCTGGGAATTGAAGTCCACCCACCTTACAGATTCAGAGATTGGGAAACACTCTTCTAGCCTGTGTAATGATGTTCAATGTTCTTCACTGTTGGGAAGGAGAAAACCTGGGGAATTGTTGGCCTCCTTCTCAAGATGATTGAAAAGATCGTTTATAAAACAAGAACTCATAATTCAGGAGTGGGCTTCAAAAATTTTAGCAACTGGTTCTCTGCCTGGTCACAGCTATTCTTAGCAAGTCTGGTAGACAATAGAACAAATGAATACAGATCAAACAAACGTTCCAGTAGTATCTTTACTCCATGGTACAACTTCAGCAAGCCCAATAAACAGTGATCCATTCAAAATCAGCACTGAATTACCCACATCCCAGTATTCCTGGGATGTGTTGACAACATACACTGACCCCACCCCTTCTATTTCCCTTTCTCTGCCCTGGTAACCACCATGCGGTAGTTAAAAAACCCTCCCGATGTTTGTGCTGCATGACTACATTCCGTAGCATCCATCAGCTGGAATCTGGAGCTGGCTCAGCTGCTTGAAGTCACCATAAGCATCCCGAGGGCTGTGGATACTCACCCTTCTCACGCTGTCACATCAGCTAGGGTCCTCATGCTGACGCGATCTGGCTGTGCCATCACCACTGGTCCCAGGACGCCGTGACCATGAAAAGCGGGACAGCAGCCAATGTCCTGTTGGCTCCGTGTCATTGTGAGCTGGCCGCGCCATTCTCACTGCACCCGGGAAGCCGGGGTCTGGATAGGTAGGCAGGCAACTGGCATCGTGGCGAGGACCTCGGGTGGTGGGACAGCCAAAAGCCGGAGCAGGGGAAGGTGCTTCTTGGTCAGTTTGGCGAGCTCCGAGCTGAAGCTCAATACCCAGTTGCTGGGTGGGCATGGCCATAGAGGGCGTGGCCTAGTCAGCCTCCTGCACCATGGCAGGGGGGCGTTTTCACCCTCCCAGGACTCCGGAGGCTTTCCTTGAGCCTCTGGGAGGGTGAAAATGGGCTCCCCGGGCTCCGGAGGTCCTCTGGAGGCTGGAAACGGGCCCACTTCCAGGAGGCCCATTTTTCGCCCTGCCCAAGCCTCCGTGCAGACCCTGTACTTACCTGGGATCCGAAATGGGCCGCATGGAGACTCCTGGGAGCAAAGGGTTGGGGTCGGTGGGGCCAGTCAGGGGTGGGATTTTTCGGTTCACCGAACCAGCAATTAAACAATTAAAATACCAGTTTGCCCAAACTGGAGCAAACTGGGAGCAGCCCATCCCCGTCATAATTTCCTTTGCTTTTTGTTTTTCCACTTCCAGGGAACTCTTCTGCTGCCCAATGCTCATTCTGTGCTGTATGACCCAGAGCACTGGAAAACCCCTTGGAAATTCAATCCAGAACATTTCCTTGATTTTGAAGGCAATTTTGTGAACAATGAAGCTTACTTGCCATTCGGAACAGGTAAATGAATGGATCAGTAGGAACCTTCTTTCCAGAACCTGGCCTGAATCGGCTTTTAGAAACCCGTAGAGCAGCGTTTCTCTCAACCTTGCCTGTTTGAAGAAGTGTGGAGTTCAAACCCCAGAATTCCCCAGGCTGCATGTTGGCTGGAGAATTCTGGGACTTGAAGTCCACACTTCTTCAAGTTTGCCAAGAATGAGAAATACAGCTACTCCTTGACTTTCAAAGCAAAAAAAAAATTGAACCCCAAATTTCTGTCATTAAGCAATACAGTTGTGAAGTGAGGTTTTGGACCCATTTTATGACTTTTCTTGCCACAGTAGTGGAGTAAATCACTACCAAGTTTAAGTTAATAGCCCGGTTGCTAAGTGAATCTGGCTTCTCCATTGACTTTGCTTATCAGAAAGTCACATGACCTGGGAGACTACAACCGTCATAAATTTGAATCAGTTGCCAAGCGTCTGAATTTTGATCATGTGCCCATGGAGATACGGCAACAGTCATGTGAAAAACAGTCATCGATCACTTTTTTCCTGTGACATTGTTAACTTTGAATGATCACTAAAGGTGTCATGCCCTTATTAGAGTTGGACTCCGAGGGAGGAGGAACAGCCGACAGGAAGTGAAGGTGTGGCTCCGGAGGTTGTGGAGGAGGCTGGGGAAGGGAGAGGCCGGCTAGGCAGTCAGAGGAGGACCCAGGCCCACTCCCTCTTCATCCTAGGACATGCAGGGAGGAATGGAGAAGGAAATAAACTTGGCTTATGAGAGAGGAAGTGGTCATGATCACCCTCATTGGTTGTAGCTGGGGAGACGGTGCCTTGTTATCTCCTTGAAGTTGGTAATTACTTAAGCGGGTCCGTTGTGGAATTTCCTTCATTGTAGTTTGTTTTAGGTTTTTATTTCACCTCTATCTGCTCATTAAGTTCGGACTGTATTGCTTTCTTTTGAAGGCTATTTTTGAATAAGTTTAATCTCCAACTGAGAATTATTGAACAGTGGGGACAAGTTGGAGGCATTAAAGAACATTTATTTACATTTTGGATTTTGTTACGTTTGTGTACACTCTGGGTCATCACAAAAGGAATGGTTGCAAGTCAAGGACTACAAATAAATACTGTAGGTGAGAAAGGAAGGAAGGAAGGAAGGAAGGAAGGAAGGAAGGAAGGAAGGAAGGAAGGAAGGAAGGAAGGAAGGAAAAGAGAAAAAAAGAAAGTCAACTCAAAAATATTTCTCGTCTTTTAGAGTTGTCAGTAGAAAGGGAGTGAGGGGGGTAATGCATACCTTAGATAATTGCTAGGCAGCCAAAGCTTCTGGCGTGCAAGATTATTACTGGAGAGCATGATTGATGACTCTTGGCTATGGATGTGTTCCATTGGAGAATATACATCCAGGGGGGTGGGGGAAGACTAGGGTCAAGGGTGAGATGAATGATGTGTCTCAGTGTTGGCTGCACCCAGGTAACGCCTATAAATTGACTCCTAATAAATGATTTTTTAAAAAAACTCTGAGAGATGCAGCTAGACACTCATGATTCGAATGGGGGTGGATTCTTGGAGCCCTGACAAAAGAAAGAAAGGAAAGGAAAGGAAAGGAAAGGAAAGGAAGGGAAGGGAAGGGAAGGGAAGGGAAGGGAAGGGAAGGGA
>NW_020769489.1:519545-572534 GCF_900518735.1 Pseudonaja textilis | reverse complement strand
GGGAAGGGAAGGGAAGGGAAGGGAAGGGAAGGGAAGGGAAGGGAAGGAAGGGAAGGGAAGGGAAGGGAAGGAAAGGAAAGGAAAGGAAAGGAAAGGAAAGGAAAGGAAAGGAAAGGAAAGGAAAGGAAAGGAAAGGAAAGGAAAGGAAAGCGAAGGAATAAAGGAAAGGAAAATGAGAACAATTCTGACAGTGAGAACAATCAACCAATGGAACAGCTTGCCCTCAGAAGTTGTGGGAGCTCCATCACTTGAGACTTTCAAGAAAAGATTGGACTGCCGTCTGTCAGAAATGGTGTAGTCTCCCGCTTGGGCGGGGGGTTGGACTAGATGATCTACAAGGTCCCTTCCAACTCTGATTATCTGATCTGAAAATGAATGATAGATGATAGACAGACAGATAGATGATAGATGACAGACAGATAGATAGAAAGAAGAGAGAGAGAGGCAGGGAGGGAGATCCAGCTACCATTTTAAGTTACTAATTGTTCCCTCATGTAAGGTGGCCATTCTTAATTCACAGTCATTATTCCTTGGTGATGATGTTGCTATGTAAGGCGGCAAATATTTGGGTAGAGCAGGAGTCCACTTGAAACGTGCATCCTTTTGTTTTCAAACCCTCCCTTGGTACAAACATCTCGCGCAATAATATTTATGACTGATACAAATTCCTTACCATAACAACCATAATTGCATTCTTATTTTAAACTGCGATACATGATGTACCCAGATGACACACTGTTTAAACTGGAAGATAAGAGCGTTTGTAAAAATAAAATAAAAGTTATATATTTAAAAAAAAAAAAAACCCCTCCCTTAAACTGTTTCTCTTGTAGGGCGACGTGCCTGCGTGGGGGAGTCCTTGGCCAGAATTGAGCTCTTCATTTTCTTCACCAACCTTCTCCGTTCGTTCAAGTACCAGCTCCCACCCGAAGCAGAAGAGGTCAGCTTTGAGGAAATCACAGGGTCAATCCGCCAGCCTCTCCCGTATAACCTCTGTGCTTTTCCCCGCGAAGCTGCCTAATGCCACTTTCCCTCCAGCAAGAGTTGATGGGAGCAAGATTTTTTTGAACCATTTCATGTCTTCTAACTTAAGTGTAGATGCCCTTAACCTTCCTGAACCATCTTTGTCCATCTTGTTTGTCTTTGAAATGCATACTGTCTCCAGCTCCGTTCTCGGAGGGGGGGAGGGGGGAGAGTCTGACTGACTGACTGACTGACTTTTGGCTTCATGCAAGGAAAGCAGCAGAAGCTGCAGAAGTCTTTCTTTCTCTCCCCCAAACTCCACCAGAAATAAGTCTTTGTGAGGCGTGTTGCGTCGGCACAGCGTCTTGGAGCAGGAGGCCTTGCAGGGTCCCAGAGACTCATTTCTGGAGAAGTTTGGGGGAGAGAAAGACTTTTGCTGCTTTCCTTGCATGCAGCCAAAAGCAGAAGCGGAAAGAAGCAGCCCAGTGGGCAGGCGAGGCGTGTGGGGCACGTTCCCCACTCCGCCATTTCCCTCTTCCCCTCACTACATGTTGTTGGCAATGCAAGTGATGCAAGCCTTGTGTTCCCACAGGCCATGTGGGTGGTGCAGCCTTGTGTTCCCGCGCAGCCTGGATTAATTGCTTTTGGGGGGTGCTTTGGGGGTGACATTTCTCTGCGGACCACCAAAATTTTCTCGCGGACCATCAGTGGTATCTGGCCCACTGGTTGGCGATCACTGGACTGGAAGAGGTCCAAGCTCCAGGGTCCCTTTCAGCTCGGTTATTCTATGCTGTATTGTAGAAACAATATTGTATGTTTATTTCTGGTGTGTGCCTGCTTTTGGGTCCTGCTTCCCTGACTACACTGCTTAATAAATGCTCAGTGTTTCATTCTGATCTGCATTCACACGAGATGCTAAATTCGATCAGTAGCAACATTGGTTGATTTTGGGTGGAGCCAAGCGTGGTGGAAACCCACTTGTTTCACTACTCACTACTTCAAGGACTCCAAGTAGTGTGTAAATCCAGATAATGGATGCATTAAGTAATTAAACTGTGTGTGTATGTGTGTGTGAATAGGCATAGCAACAGAGGCAAGTTCTGACCAGTTCTGGAGAACCGGTAGCGGAACCAGCTGAATACCACCTCTGCTTCCGACACCCCAGCACAAATTCCCTGTACAAAGCAGGGCAGATCAGGACATGGCCAGATGCGGAGGTGATATTCAGCAGTTCCGACCAGTTCTGGAGAACCGGTAGCGGAAATTTTGAGTAGTTTGGAGAACCGGCATATCCCAACACTGTCTGTCCCTGCCAACCCCATCTATTCTCTGCCTCCCGAGTCCCAGTTGATCGGCTGAGTCTTGTTGTGTTGCTCTGAAAGGAGGTTAGCGGAGTGGGGAGGGAAGGGGGATTTTGCAGTATCCTTCCCCTGCCACGCCCACCAAGCCACACGCCCGCCAAGCCATGCCCACAGAACCGGTAGTAAAAAAAAATTGAATCCCACCACTGCATAGCAACCTGTTTTTTTTTTTCAGCAGCAGCAGCTTCTCTGGCACCCCTGTCATTATAATAATGCCTTCTTCTACTTCCTTTTCATTCTTTGAAATCGTTTAATTTGACCGGACACATCTGCAGGTTGTGCTTATAAAAAAAGGTCAGGAAGACGGCTACACTTTTATGCGGGTCACAACAGAGTTTCGAATGTACCATTGTGGACATCGTCTTGACATAATTTTTTTTGACCGCAACCTAATCACAACAGTACAACTTACCAATTTACGGACAGAACACTGGCTAAGTCGAAAGACAGTGAATTGCCTAAGGTCTAGGTATGTCTAGTTTAATGAAAAGAAGGACTAAGGGTGACATGATAACAATCTTCCAATGTTTGGGGCAGAGGTGGTCTTCAGCAGGTTCTGACCAGTTCTGGAGAACCAGTAGCAGAAATTTTGAGTCGTTCGGAGAACCGGCAAATCCCACTTCTGACTGGCCCCGCCCCCAACTATTCTCCGGCCTCCCGAGTCCTAGCTGATCGGCTGGGGCTTCTTTGGTTGCCCTGCACAAGAGAACAGAGCTGGAAAGCAGGTTAGCGGGGTGGAGAGAGAATGGGGATTTTGCGGTAACCTTCCTCTGCCACACCCATCAAAGCACGCCACGCCCACCGAGCCACGCCCACAGAATCGTTAGTAAAAGAATTTTTTGAATCCCACCACTGTTTGGGGGGCTGCCACAAAGAAGAGGAGGGGGTCAATTATTTTCCAAGGCACCAGAAGGCAGGACAAGAAGCAACGGATGAAAAGTAATCAAGGAGAGAAGCAAGCTGGAACGAAGAAATTTCATGACAGTGAGAACAGTAAACCAGTAGAACAACTTGCCTCCAGAAGCTGTGGGTGCTTCATCACCGGCGGTTTTTGAGAAGAGATTGGGCAGCCATTTGTCTGGAACGGTATAGGATCTCATGCTTGAGCAGGGGGTTAGACTAACTGACCTCTATGGTCCCTTCCCGTCTGTTATACTTTCTGCTCTAAATGTTATCAACTTGCCATGCCAATGTTCCCAATTAATATCGGAAATCAGACAATTAAAAAAGAAAAACAATTCACAACCCCTTGGTTTTTTTCATATTGCTAGTCCACATTTTTAATTTTTTTTTATTTCAAAAGACATTTCAACACCACCTCACTTATTTAAAAACCAAATGAAACAAAAATACAGTTTTTCAGAATCTTAATTTTAAAAAAAAAATGCTCTCCAAGGATACTTAAGGAAATGAAATGAATACTGTGTGAGCTATTGGAAGGAAAGTTGGAATAGCAAAAATAATCATCTGGATTTATATTTTGCCTGAAATTGCATTTTTTTCCTATTGCTTTTATAAGATATTTCCAACCCTCAGGATCTTTGTCTTCTGACAGAAACGCCATAAAAGATCTTTGCCACTGCACTGAGTATAATCTTTTCCACAAATCGCTTCCCTGAATGGTTGTATTTTAACTCTGCCACGGTCTCAATTACATAGATAATAAAGGGGAAAATGGGACCATATATTTTGGCAGGGATGGGAAATGGACAGCATTTTTTCCCCAGATGTTCTTTGACAAGCAAATGTGGCTCTCTTTAAGTAATAAAAATGAGGAAAAGGTTGGACTGAAGAAAGGAAATGGAGAGATGAAAGTTAAATAACAAAAATAAGGGAAAGTTGGACTGATGAAAGGAAAGGGGGAGGAAATGGAGAGATGAAATTTAAATAACAAAAATAAGGGAAATGTTGGGCTGATGAAAGGTGAAGGAAATGAAGAGATGAACTTTAAATAACAAAAATAAGGAAAAAGAGTGAAGAAACAAAAGGTGAAGAAAATGGAGATGAAATGTTTCGCAACTTTGGCAACTTGAAGACAGTTGGACTCCAACTCCCAGAATCCCACTTGTTGGCTGGGGAATTCTGGGAGTTGGAGTCCGCCCATCTTCAATTTGGTGAGGTCCTAAAGAAACCCATTAATAACTCTTTTCTTCCAACAGCCATCAATTCAATTCATTTCTGTGCCATCTTTTTCTTGGGGAACATCCAAACATTTAGCGTTTGACAAGGGGTAGGCGGCAAATAAATTTCACAATAAATAAATAAATAAATAAAAAATTAAAAGTTGAGCAGGGGACAGAGAACCAGGGAGATTTCGTGGTATAGATCTCTTCTCTGCTGATTTGCCATGCTTTCTCCCGCTTCGGTCATGCTCTTGTGGGGAATTTAAGATGCTCCGTGTGCTGCTCGACAACACCTCATGAAGAGTTAAATATCAATGTTGAGGGATGTTTGTTTAGAACAGTGGTTGGGGAAGCATGACTCCTTTATGACTTGTGAACTACAAGTCCCAGAATTCCTGAGCCAGCTGACTCAGGAATTCTGGGAGTTGAAGTCCACAAGTCATAAAGAGTCCACGCTTCCCCCACCATTGGTTTAAACTACAGTACGGGTTATACCCAAGAGGAAAACTGCAATATAAAACGACAAACGAATCCACAGTGGAGAAACAGTGTGCTAGTTCAGAAGTATCTGGAGAGCTAGGATTTCTGGGCTGGCCTAAACCAGGTTTACACAGGCCTGAAACCTGGTTTAGAGCAGACCTATCATGTGATAGAGTCCAGCACAAGCCATAACAATGTCTTGTGCAAATAACCCAACTGACATTTTTGATAAATGATGTCATTTATGTACACTACAGAATTCACAAATTCACTTACCCTGTTTTGACCACGTCATGCAGACACTGATGTTCATAAGCCACAGAAACACTGAAAATCAAATTTATGCCCTAGTTTTATTGCTCTTGAGTCCTATGGAACAGAAGAACCCAGCACTGGTGGTGTGCAAAACCCATTCATTGTAAAATGTCTCTCTTTGAACACAAAATGGCCGACTTGAGTTTCGAAAGAGCATCTTGATCATTTCGGGAATATTTCCAAGCACAAAACATCTTTGATTCACGTTCAAAACTCCCTCAGTTTTGAGCCCAAAACACTTCCATCAATAATCAAAATGTCTCGTTTTTCAACTCAAGATGAGGCCAGGGAGTAAAAATTGGAATAGTTCAAATTCAAAAACTTTTGGACGGCCAAAGTTCCAATTGTTGCATATTCCAACTTTTTGCTGCTTCAAACTTTCTGAAATGTTACAACCTCCTCTTCTTTTTCTGCCACCATTCCTTCAAATTTTCGTTGGCAAACTTATCTTTCTGCAGAAGTGCCGAACGCTATGGAAATACAAGCACGCACACCACACCAAGAGAATATTATTGCCATGGACCCAAAACCAATTTGAACACCATCACATGTACATAAATTTTCATCAAGATTTAGTGGTGGACGGAATGAGAAAAGAAAGGAATAGAGATGCTGGCAAAACCAGAGAACAAATTTCAACATCAGTTGAAGTTCCGATGTGTATTTTAAATAAATAAATTTTAAAAAATGGGAGGGAAACTTAAGCTGGGATGTCACTTAAGTTTGTTTCTACAGAAAAGTTGGTTAAAAGTCACAGATGTTCCTCTAACCCAACAAGCTGAGAAATCCAACCTACATTTGGAATGATTTCAATTTAAATTAAAAATAATTTGGCTTAAAGGTCTTAAAGGTCTCCGTTATGTCTTCCTGCAGCAAAAGCATTGATCCAAAATTACATTTTCATCACAGCCTTGAAAGAGACCTGCAGAAACCAAGAGGATGGGAAAGGAAGAGATTAGAAAGAAACAACTTGGATAAGTCAAAAAGCAAAGAGAAAATAGGTTATCGGCTTCAGGATGTTGTTTCTACAGAACAGGAATTTGGACACAGAAGCTGGAGAAACTCGTCCAAGAAAAATGAGAAACAAATGAATTCTTCACGATAGACAGATAGTTCTCAACTTACAATCACAACTGAGGCCAAAATTTCCACTGCCTACAAAGGCAGTTGTTCGTGAGTCGTGCCCCATTTTATGACCGGTTTCCCACAGTTGTTAAACAAATCATTGCAGCCGTAAAGCAAATCACCCAAATTTTAATCACATGGCCACAGGGAGGCTGCAAGGTAAGTGTGAAAAATGACCGTAAGCAGTTAAATTTACCTCGCCCACCTTGCCCCTCCCCTCCCAGGAGTCTCTACGCAGCCTGTTTTGGATGCAGGTAAGTGCAGGGTCCCTGTGGAGGCTCGGAGTGTGTGTGTGTGAAAACCGACCTTCCAAGAAGTTCTGGAAGTCCGGAAATGGGCCTGTTTCTGGCTTCTGGAGGGCCTCCAGAGCCTAGGAAAGCCCGTTTTCACCCTCCCAGAGGCCCGAGGGAAGCCTCCGGACTCTGGGGAAAGTGAAAAACTGCCCTCCTGGAAGTTCCGATAGGCCACGCTGACCATGCAACTAGGCAGAGAACTGGTTGTTGGGATTTTTGAATCCCACCCCTGACTATAAGTCACTTTTTTCAGTGCCATTGTAACTTCAAAAGGTGACTAAATGAATGGTTGTAAGTTGAGGACTACCTGTATTTGCTAATTAGAGAAAAGACTCATTGAAGGTTTTAGCAGTGGATCCAATTGGAATGCAGGAGGATATTTAGTGTAGATTTTAATCTCTTAATTGAGATCAGCATTTCTCAACTTTCACACTTGTGGACTTCAGCTCCCAGAATTCCTCAGCCAGCATGAAAGAGAAACTGGGGCTGGGAAGTCATTCAATTTACTTCTGCTAGAAAAACTGGCTGCAAGTCACAGGCATTCCTCTAACTTAGGCCTGTCAAACTGGCAGCCCACAGGATGGATGTATCACATGATGCAGGCCACGCCCACCTTGCCGGTACTGGTCTGTGGATCATTTTGTACTGGGCCGCAAAGAATGAATAATCGTGAAACTGGTCCCTGGTCCAAAAAAGGTTGGGGACCACGGTTTTAGAGGGTCTTTGAGGCCACTTGGAGGTTTATCTGTGTCCTCAGGATCAAATGGTTCATGTAGGCTGCAATTTTTCCTCTGGAAATCCTTATTCCTACTCCCACACCATTTGAAGAGTGTTCATCCAAAACTGCATAGCTAAAAGTCTGTTGAGCAGGGCTGTCAAACTCCTGGCCTGCAGGCCGGATGAGTTACGTGCTGGCCAGCTCCACCCCTGGTTTAATGAAGGGAGGAAAAAAGTCCCAGTACGTCACGTGACGATGTGAGTTTGACACCCTTGCTGCAGAGATTCTCAATCATCCAGGCCATGGTTGTCCCACAGGTGTTTGTTTTTTTTCAGGAGGCAATTGGACTTTCTTGTTTTTTTCTTTTGAAGATATTTTGCTTCTCATCCAAGGAGCTTCTTCAGCTCTGACAGGATGGTGGGGAATGGTCATTTGCATCTTTTTAGATAGTCACTGAGGACACTTGGAGGTTTATCTGTGTCCTCAGGATCAGGGGTCCCCAACCACTGGGCCGCGGACCGGTACCCGTCTGTGGAACATTTCCTACCGGGCCGCCGGTTTGCTGGGCGCCGCCATCTTGTTTGACGAGAAAGTGCTTCTGGGTGAGCTTTTCCAGTTGGAAAGCGGCGTTTGGGTCCTGAAGGAATCCTCGCGCCTTAGTTTCATCGAAGGAGGGCAGGCTTTGAACGAAACTAAGGTGCGAGGATTCTTTCAGCACCCAAGGCAAGGCGAGCCGAGCGACCATCCCGAAGCCGTCCCGAAGCGAAGCCCATTGACAAAGGTACAAAGGAGGAGTTGAAGGTGGCGGGGAGAAGCGGGGGACGGCTGGCTGGCTGGTCACTCGGCTCGCCTTGCCTTGTCATGCGTGCTGATGCCGGTACCGGGCCGCGGATCATTTTGCAATGCCGGTACCGGGCCATAGCACAAAAAAGGTTGGGGGCCACTGCTCAGGATCACCCGAGTGGTGCAAATAGTTCCTGTAGTCTGCCATTTTTTTCCTCTGGAAATCCATTCCACACCGTTCAAAGGGTGTTCATCCCAAAATGTATAGCTAAAAGTCTGTAGAGATTCTCAGTCACCCAGGTCATGAAAAAGCACCTTTGGGACAAGAATGACCTGGATGACTGAGTATGTCTTCAGACCTCTGATCTTGGCTGTTTTTCAGTTTTTCTCCTTGGTCAATGACTTTTTGGGTTACTTATTGCTGTGCTGTTTTCTTTGGAGGGACAGAATGGACTGAGTGGAACCGTACGTTGCCAAATCCCAAACAAAGAAAGAGCTCACCTCTTGCAGCCTTTGTCCCAAAGTCTCCTTGCTCCAAATGCTCTTCCTGCAGGAAAGCAAACACAACCTTATTAGAAGAGAGCAAAGTGCAGAAGGGCCCCTTTCACGGGCTTCCCTGGAAAACTTCCTCGGAGCTTCCATCTTTTTCTCCATTATTAGCAGCAGAAAAATAACCTCGGATCACCATACAACAGAACGCTGCGTAAAATCTCCCATGTTCCGAAATCAAATGCAGGAAGTGGCGATGTTTTAGGAGCACCAAAGATGATCTCTTAGGATGTCATTGCCTGTGGTCTGTATTCCTTCCCTCCCTCTCCTTCCTTCCTTTTCCTTCCCTCCTTCTATTCTTCCTTCCTTCCTTCCCTCCATCCACCCTTCCTTCCTTTCTCCATCCACTTTCGTTCCTTGTTTCCTCCCATGCATGCATCCAACCATCCATCCTTCGACTCCCTCTCTTTCTTTCTTTCCTTCTCTCCCTCTCTTTTTTCCTTCCCTCCCTCTCCTTTGTTCTTTCTCTCCCTCCCTCCCTTTCCTCCATCTCTTCCTTTCCTCCATCTCCTCCTTTCCATTTTAGTGGACAACCAGCTAACTATGAGTCAGCAGTGTGCAGTGGCAGCCAAAAATGCAATCCTAAATTGCATTAACAGAGGGGATACAATCAAGATCAAGTGAAGTACTAATACCACTCTATAAAGCCTTAGTATGGCCACACCTAGAATACTGCATCCAGTTTTGGTCACCACACTATAAAAAAGATGTTGAGACTCTGGAAAGAATGTAGAGAAGAGCAACAAAGATAATTAGGGGACTGGAGACTAAAACATATGAAGAACGGTTGCAAGAACTGGGCCTGGCTAGTCTAGGGAAGAGAAGGACCTAGGGAGACATGATAGCAGTGCTCCAATATTTGAGGGGCTGCCACAGAGAGAAGGGGGTCAAGCTATTCTCCAAAGCACCCGAAGGTCGGACAAGGAATAATGGATGGAAACTGATCAAGGAGAGATTCAACCTAGAAATAAGGAGAAATTTTCTGACAGTGAGAACAATCAACCCATGGAACAGAAGTTGCCTTCAGAAGTTGTGGGAGCTTCATCCCTGGAGGCTTTCAAGAAGAGACTGGACTGCCATTTGTCAAAAATGGTGCAGGGTCTCCTGTTTGGGCGGGGGTTGGACTAGATGACCTACAAAGTCCCTTCCAGCTCTGTTAATCTGTATCTATATCTTTTCCTCCATCCCTTTCCACTGCCTCCTCCCTTTTTCCTTTCCTTTCTTCTTCTGTTCCTTTCCTTTCTTCTTTCTTTCTCTTTCTCCTTTTCTCTTTCTTTTCCTTTCCCTTCCTCCTCTTTCCTTTCCTTTCTTCTTCTGTTCCTTTCCCCTTTCCTTTCTTTCAGATGAGATTATGACAAATACCTCAGCTGATAGTTCAAAAGGCCCAGTGAGGTCATCAGGCCCAATCTCCTATTCAGGCTTGGAATCCAATGGGATCTTTTGCCTATCTGCATGTTGGCTGGGGAATTCTGGGAGTTGAAGGCCATACACATTAAAGATTCCAAGGCTGACTAACTCCGATCTAGAATGGCTTTAAAATAGGGGTGTCCAACCTTGGCAACTTTAAGACTTGCCAGCAAAGCTGACTGAGGAATTCTGGGAGTTGAAGTCCACAAGTCTTAAAGTTGCCAAGGTTGGACACCCCTGCTTTAAAACAACACTTGGTGTGCTCTAGAAACATTGGAATTAAAATCTGCTTAAATTCTCCTCCAGACTGCCACATATGATTGAAGCAGGCTGGACGGCTGTGTGTGTGTCAAGATTCCAGCGATCGCCCTAATTAAATCACGAGCCTCGAGCCAAACTTCAAAAAACTTCAAAGGATTTATTAGGAGTGACATTCTAGCATGACCTGTATGAAGCCGACTCGGAGATAACTCATTTACAATCACCTATGAACCTGTTTCCCCTCACCTCTCTGAGTGTACTCAGATTGTCCAACCGAACATATTTCCGTGCCCAGAATACCCGGTTGCCTCAGCTACAATCTTTGTGAGATAAGCTTGGAATGTGCTTCTGAGTTCATTTGCCTTCTTCAGCATTCCTCCCTCCCACTCTTTCTTATGGCAACTTGGAAAAAAAACCCGACAAGAGTGGCTATGAAGTATTTTCTCCTCACCTGTCTATCTTCCTTGCTACAATCACCGTGAAGCTGCCCTCAGTGTCAGGCAAATATGTTGATGGGACAATGGCGTAATTTCCTGCAGGCAGCCGACATGCCTGACTTATTTCCTGAGAGTAGCAATGAGGCACACAACTGAGAACCGGTTCCAATTGCAGGAAAGCTGTGGAAGCCATTTTGACGTGGTTGTTGTCACTGGGAACCTAAGAAGAAATAACAAAGTCTTCCCTATAATTACATTGCATGTTTTGGATATCCAACAGCTCTTTTAACTGTATCATTGTGACCCGTAACAATTATAATTGTGTTATAAATATAATAAAATATAGAAATATATAATCACATTATAATTATAGAACTATCTTCATTTAATATATTATCTCCGAGACCAGTGGTGGCAAACCTTTTTGGGCTCCTGTGCCAAAAATTGTGCGTGTGCTTGCGTGCTAGCACCCAGAAGGCAATGCATGCGCCCCCCCCATGCCCCCTGCGCATGCTTGCGCAATCCCCTCCCCTTACCTGCACTGAGCCTCACAGCTGATTTTTCAGCTGAGTTGAGGCTTTTTTCGGCCTCCCAGAGGCTTGAAAAAAGCCTCTGCAAGCTTTGCAGGCCGAATAATAGGCCCGTTTCATCACTTCCACTATTACAGGAAATGACAAAATGGGCCTATTATTCACCCTGCAAAGCTTGCAGAGGCTTTTTTCAAGCCTCTGGGAGGCCAAAAAAGGCCTCAAACAAGTCGAAAAATCAGCTGATTTGAGGCACGCGCATGCACAGTGAGGTAAGTTTGCCTGAGGATTGTGTGCCGGCACAAATGGCTCTGCATGCCACCTGTGGCACACATGCCATAGGTTCGCCATCACAGTCCTAGACTGCTGCAGCCTCCCCGTGGTCACATGACCAACATTCAGATGCTTGGCAACTGACTCATATTTATGACAGCTGCTCCTGGCAATCAGGATGTGAAGCCATGCTTGCAGGTTGATTTGAAAATCATCACAGGTTACAGGATCTATTGTCATGTCTGAATACACAGACAGACAAAAGTGCACAGTGCAGTCAATGGTTTCCCAATATTGTCATGCACCTTTTGGAATCTGATTCCAAGGGGGAGGCTGAGCAGCTGACAGGGAGTGGGAGTGTGGCTCCAGTGGCTATGGAAGTCTGGCTGGGCAGAGCAAAGGAGAGATAGAACAAGGGAGAGGGAGTTTGGAGGAAGACCCAGGCCCACGCCTCTTCATCCTAGGGCATGCAGAGAGGAACAGAGAAAGGAGCAATGCTACGGGGGAGGAAAGGGCCCTGATTCCTTTCATTAGCTGCAGCTGGGAACACATTGTTTTAAAAGGGCATTTGCGCACAGCAACTCGTGGGAAGCAAATCGTGTTATCTTTTATGGTTGAAGCTGATCTGGGTTCCTGACCTCTTCCCAACTGTGTGTGTTTTGTTGGCTTTGGAAGTCTGCAATTCCTTATCCTGCGCTGTCCAGTTAATTGCTGCAACGTGTTTGTGTGGATTTTTATTTACAGTTTATATGTGCTTTGTTTTCGGACTGAATTTCTTTCATTTAAAGACTGTTCTTGGGAGAGTTTTTTTTTTCCAGCCGAAGGTAACTGGACATTGGGGGCAAAGTTGGAAGTATTAAAGAGATTTTTCTTACTTATGTGACTGTGTTGCCTTTGTGACACACCCCGGGTCATCACAATGATAAAAATTAAGGATGCTGTGGAGAACAGGAGCTACAGTAGAAATATCCACTTACAACCTCAGATTATGGGACGGTTTCCTAATTACAGGTAATCCTTGGACAGTTCATTTAGTTATGAGGGTCCTGCGCGAAATGGCTTAGGGGCGTTTGTCACACTTGAGGCCATTGTAGCATCTCCATGGCGATGGGATCAAAATTTGGAGGTGTGGCAACTGACGCTTCTTGATGACGAACAGAGCCATGTTGGCTGGGGAATTCTGGGAGTTGAAGTCCCAGACACCTTCAAGCGACCCAGGTTGAGAGACACTGGTGGAATTCAATCAGCGACCTCAAATACGACAAACCCTCCATGATTCCTTTATTAGGAGCGCCGGCAGCCCCGGCAAAAATTCTCTCTCTCGCTGCAGGCTAACAAGTCTGTCCAACAGGGAGGTGAATAGTTGCTTGCCACACCTATCCGTCTCCGCCCCCTGTCTTTTATTCCCAGAGCCAGGGTGGGGCTTTGTTAGCAGCAGAGGCTCTTCCAACCCAAGGACTGGCTCATAGATTTCCATTGCTCTCCTCTCCTCTGCCTTCTGTGCATCTACGCATCAGGCACTGGACCCAGCTGTTCCTCCTCTTCCTCCTCAGCCACCTCTAGACCTGTTGACTGTCTATCTGAAGGCTGACAGATGGCCCAGGCTCCAACCCCCCCACAACTCTCTTTGTCACCTCCACTGCCTCTTCCCCCTCAGAGCTCTCAGGTTGCCCTGATGCTATCCCAGACTACCACACCTCCTCTTCCTCTGATTTGGCTGCCGGAGGGGTCGGCGGCCGACAGGCCACAGCAGAACCTCAATATTACCTGGAAGATATGAAAGCCAATGGGACGGCACTTGTTATCTGGGCAGTGCTGACGGAGAGACACCTTGATGCTTCTTTGACCAAACCCGGCGGGAACCGACAAAGGGAAGCAGGGATTGATGTGGAACGAGGGGAAGTTGCGGCTGCCTCCGGCGTTGTGGCCTTTTTTCCACGATCCCTCCAGCTGGGCCGTCTCCCACTCGCCTCCTGGGAACGCTTCGTGGACGGTGTTATCCAGCAACGGCAGCTTGATCTCACTTGCAAGAGACCAGGGAGATGGGGAGGCCGAAAGGAGAGAAGGAAGAGAAAAAAAACAAAATTACTCACCTTATAGCTTCTCTTGCCACGAGCTCCCAACCCTGATTTTTTAAAACTTTTTAAAAATTACATCTATTATCTATAAAAGCAAAATACCCCTCACGCATTATCACAAAATCTCCAGAACCATAAAGCCTACAAATTTGAAAATTGGCACATATGTTCCTCTGGCTTCTAGGTGTTCACTAAGAAAGGTTTTTTTGAAATGACCATCAGAGCATTAGTATTTCCTATATTATTATTATTATTATTATTAACACGCTCTGATGCTAAGGAGTTCTACTCCCCCTCCCCACCTGAAAAGAAATTTCTTCCAAATGCAAAACACAAGCAGAGGAGTTTCAGTTTCAATTTCACAGCAAGAAGCTTTAGTACAGAAGAGTTGAGCTAAGCCGCACCCAGGCTCCTTGCTGTCTCCTTCTTGCTCACACAGCAAATGCTGTTTCAGTTTCCAAACAGCCCTCAACTCTCTCACACACTGTCAGTACACTAGCCAGATGAATACTGATGGAAGCTGGTAGGCAGAGGCAGAATTTTTTTCCCCCTTATTTTCCTCTCCAAAAATTAAGCCCGATCACATAGTTTCATAGCGAAGCACGGGAATCCAATTCGTTTTTAATATACCCAGGTCCTCGACTTACAAACAGTTTGTTTAGTGACCATGCAGTTACCACAATGGCGCTGAAAAATCTGACTTGGGACCGTTTTTCACAGTTACGACCATTGCAGCATTCCCATGGTCACATGATCAAAATTCAGATGCTTGGCAACTGATTCACACTTACGACAGTTGCTTCTGACAAGCAAAGTCAATAGGGAAGCCGGATTCACTTAACAACATGTCACTAATTTAACAACGGCAATGATTCACTTAACAACCGTGGCAAGAAAAGTCATACGATTTTAGTTTTTCAAAGTATTTCTAGCAGGACTACCCAATTCTGTAACCGCTTTGTTCCCTAAATATGCCATCCGTGTGTTTAACTCGCTAAGATTCATTTTTCTTGCCATGTATGCATCCGAACTAGACTGTGTTGTTTCTCCTTGTCATATAATATATGTGATGACCCGGAGTGTAACACAAACGTAACAAAATGCAAAATGTAAATAAATGTCCTTTAATGCCTCCAACTTGGCCCCACTGTTCAATAATTCTCAGTTGGAGATTAAACTTATTCAAAAATAGTCTTCAAAAGAAAGCAATACAATCCAAACTCAATGAGCAGATAAAAGTGAAATGGAAAACCAAAACAAACTACAATGAAGGAATTTCCACAACCGACCAGGATAATTACCAAATTCAAAGATATAACAAGGCACAGTCTGTTGGAAGGTTGCCAACCAAGATAACTTCAGCCCAAAATAAAACACGCTTTGCTTCCAGCAACCCTGGGTTTTAACCGTCTCTCTTATATACTATTCTCCCCAGCTGCAACCAATGAGGAGGATCATGGCCGTTTCCTCTCTCGTAAGCCAAGTTGTTTCTTTCCCTGTTCCTCCCTGCGAGTCCTAGGATGAAGAGGGGATGGGCCTGGTTCTTCCTCTGACAGCCTCTGAAGGCCTCTGCCCTTCTCCAACCTCCTCCACAACCTCCGGAGTCACACCTCCACTCCGTGTCGGCTGTTCCTCCTCTCCCTCAGAGTCCGACTCTAACAAGGGTATGACACTATATGTTAGTATATGCATCATTTTATATTTATTTATTTTGTCATGTTTATGTAGTGTATATGGGAGGTGGTGATGCAACGAAATTTCATTTTAATGTATGCCGATTGGTGTACATTCAAAGTGACAATAAAAGTTATTATTCTAATTACGACCTTTGCAGCCTTCCCATGATCACATGGTCAAAATTCAGGCACTGGGCAACACTGACTCATATTTATGATGGTCGCAGTTGTCCTGGGGTCACGTGGTCCCCTTTTGCGACCATTTGACAAACAAAATGCATGGGGAAGCCAGATTTGTCAACTCATAAAACATTTATATGGCAGTTTTAGAGTTGTCAACAGAAAGGGAGGGGGGAAAGGGGTTTGAAAGAGCAGTGCGGCAGCTTGGAAATCAAAACTGCATTCCGTACATAGTTTTTCAGAGATTGTAACTAGGTGACTGAAGTTTCTGCCACGCAAAAATCTAACCGGAGAGCATGATTGAAGACTCTTGGCTATGGATGTGTCCCATTGGAGAATATGAATTACGATACACCCAGGGGGTGGGAGGAAAACCAAGGTCAAGGGTGAGAGTCAGCCACACCCAGGCAGTGCCGGCATGTTAACTCCGAATAAATCCTTTTGAAGTTTTGGAAGGTTGGCTCGAGACTCATGATTTAATTGGGGGTAACTGCCGGAATCTTGACAGATTCACTTAACAACCATGTTACTAACTTATCTATTGCAGTGGTTCACTGCAGTGGCAAGAAAAGTTGTAAAACGGGGCAAAATCTCACTTAACAAATTTCTCGGCAACATAAATTTGGTCTCAATTGGGGTAGTAAGTCGAGGACTTCCTATACTGGGTGTCCTCGTTTTATGACCATTCATTTAGCGGCCATATTAAGAAGGGACAACAGGACTGAAAAAAGTGACTTATGACCGTTTTTCATCCTTAGGACAAATTGCAGCATCTCCGTGGTCACATGATCAAAATTCAGACGCTTGGCTACTGACTCACATTTATGATGGTATGTGGTCTCGCAATCTCCTTTTGCGGTCTTCTGACTACTGGGAAGCTAGATTTACTTAACAACCATTTCATTAATTTAATAACTGCAGTGATTCACTTAACAACGGTGGGAAGGAAGTTGGTAAAAACAGGGCAGAATTCCCTTAAATGTCTTGCTTAAACCACATAAATTTTGGGCCCCTGTCATGCCTCTGTTGGAGTCTGATTCTAAGGGGGATGTCGAACAGCTGAGAGGGAATGTGGCTCTGGTGGCTGTGGAGAAAATTGGGGAAGGGCACAGTCCAGCTGGGCATTCACAGGAAGACCCAGGCCCACTCCTTCTGCATCCTAGGGTACGCAGGGAGGAATGGATAAGGGAGCAACATGACTTACAGGGGAGAAAAAGGCCTTGATTCCCTTCATTAGCTGCAGCTGGGGAAACAGGATAAAGAAGGTGTTTGCGCACAGCACCTTGCTGGAAGCAAAGCGTGCATTATCTTTGTTTGTCACGTCTTATCTGGGTTCTGGCGTCCTCCCAACTGTATGCATTTCGTTATCTTTTGAGTTCTGCAATTCCTTATCCTGCCCTGTCTCATTAATTGCTGCAGCGTGGTTTGTGTTGGTTTTTAATTTATAATTTAGATGTACTTTGGGTTCAGACTAAATTTCTTCCTTTTGGAAACTGTTCTTAGGATAATTTTTTCTCCAGCCGATGATAACTGGACATTGGAGGCCAAGTTGGAGAAATTAAAGGGACTTTATCTACTTTTGTGACTTTGTTGCTTTTGTGCCACGTTTGGGTCATCACAGCCTTTTTGCGCTCGTAAGTAAAGGACTACAGGTTCAAAGGTCTACCTACATCCAGGGGTGGGCTTCAAAAAATTTAGCAACCAGTTCTCTGCCCTCTTGCTGGGTGGGCGTGGCCATGGTGGGCATGGCCTAGTCGGCCTCCTGCAGCACGGTGGACTGGAGGGGGGGCATTTTTGACCTCCCCGGCTTCCAGAGGCTTTTCTCGAGCCTCTGAGAG
Source organism: Pseudonaja textilis (assembly GCF_900518735.1). Next base: position 555,147 of record NW_020769489.1, on the reverse strand, counting down.
GGCGAAAATGGCTTCCCTGGGCCCCGGAGGCTCTCCAGAGGTCCATTTTTCACCCTTCCTGAACCTCCACGCAGACCTGCACTTACCTGGGATCCAAAACGGACCACATGAAGACTCCTGGGAGCAGCCAGACTGGGTGGGTGGGGCCAGGCAGTCGTTGCAACTACCGGTTCGGTGAACCAGATGTAAAAATAACATCCAGTTCGCCCGAACCAGTATGTCATGCCCAGTTGGAATCTGATTCCGAGGGAAAGGTGGAACAGCTGACAGGGAGTGGGAATGTTGCTCCAGTGGCTGTGGAGGAAACTGGGGAAGGGCACAGGCCAGCTGGGCATTCAGAGGAAGACCTAGGCCACCCCTTCTTCATCCTAGGGCATGTAGGGAGGAATAGAGAAGGGAGCAACCTGGTTTACAGGGGAGGAAAGGGCCCTGATCCCCTTCATAGGCTGCAGCTGGGAAGACTGTTTAAAAGGGCAAACAGCGCATGGCAAAGTTGTTGGAAGGAAAACGTACATTATCTTTGTCGAGGCTTATCTGGGTTTTGGCGTCCTCCCAACTGTGGGTGCTGCGTTATCTTGTGGAAGCCTGCAATTTATCATCCTGGCCTGTTGTGTTAATTACTTCAGCATGGTTTGTGTTGTTGTTTTTTTTCATTTCTATTTATCTTTACTTTGGGTTCAGGTTGCATTTCTTCCCTTCGTAGACTGTTTTTTGGAAGAGTCTGATCTCCAGCTGAGGATAACTGGACATTGGGGGCCAAGTTGGAGGCATTAAAGGGAATTTATCTACTTCGGTGACTTTGTTATTTTTTGTGCCATACCCCGGGTCATCACACAGTAGGAGCCCATCTCTCTTCCCAATTCCACCCACCCCACCTGGCTGGAGGTACCTGAGAGAAATTCTTCCACTGGAGAAAACCCGGAGTAGGAAATTTCCTTCCGTATTATTCAGGAAAGTGCTGGGAACGACCAGGTAGTACCCAGGAGAAAGTTCACAATGGAGATGCACCTCTCGGTTGTAGGAATGACAAGCTGTGCTCGCTACTGGCGGCGCAGAGAGCGTCTTGGGAAGGTTGAACTGTTTCTTCTCAATCTGGAAGACAAGAGAGCAGCACAGGGTTGAATACAGGAAGTCCTCGACTTGCAACAATTCATTTAGTGGCTGTTAGAAATAACAAGGTTACCTAACGTAGTTTGGGTAAAATAATATATATAAACTATGATTGTAAGTTTAAGTGTGTGTCACTTTAAACTGCAAAGCATGTAATTTTGGGTGCGGTGTGAAACCACCATAAGAGGGAGCAAGAGAACCTGATGATTCCTGACGATTGATGGTTTGATGGATTGATGGTTTGCTAACTGCGTGTTTTCCCTACTGCTGAGTTGCTGAACGCTGAAGGAAGAAAGGAGGTTTGACTTCTTCATATCTCTACTACGAGGAGATATATTACTGGACTGATATTTGTAAGTTTACTGACCTCTCTTTTTCGACACTGGACTTTGCAACTGTATAATCCCCGGACGGACTGAACTAGTGAATGATATATGGACTGTTTTGACTATGCTATAACTCTTACTGGAATAAACTATTTAACTAGCACATTGTATCTGTTTTACTGAGTGTAAGCTACAAAAATATTTATCTCACATATTTTGCCTGCCTGCCATGCAGATTCTGCTAGGGTGTATCCCTAACAGTGGCTGCTCAAAGTTACAAAAAAGTGACTCAGGGTCATTTTTTCAGAGTTAGCAGCCTCCACATGATCCCACGATCAAAATTCAGATGCTTCAGCACCTGATTCAGGTTGATGACCATTGCATTGTCCCCCGGGTCACGTGATCACCATTTGCGACCTTCTGACAAGCAAAGTCAATGGGGTAAGCCCTGATTCACTTAACAGCCAGGCAGGGGTGGGATTCAAATTTTTAAACAACCGGTTCTGTGGGTGTGGCTTAGTTGGTGGGCGTGGTTTAGTGGTCATGTGACCAGGTGGATGTGGCTTGGTGGTCATGCTATTGGCTGGGTATGGCCGACTCAATATCACTCACATCGAGCCACGCATCTCACCTGGCCTCTCATGACTGTGGGGATGCTGCAACAGACATAAGTGTGAAAAATGGTCATGAGTCACTTTTTTCAGTGCCATTGTAACTTTGAATGTTCACTCCACACAAGCACAGTGCCAGCAAAGGAGGGGGAAAAACTCCAGAGAAGTTCCTGAGACAGGAAGTCTAGTTCTGCCAAGAATGTAATAAGGGTTAACGGAGAGGCAGTTTCTGTAAGCAACACCAGAATGCTTCCTTTCTGCTTTCCTTACAGGATTAGGCCAGTTATTTCTTCTAACAACCGGTTCTCCGAACTGCTTAGAATGTTAACAACCGGTTCTAGCGAATAGGTGAGAACTGGTAGAATCCCACCCCTGCAGCCATGTTAGTAACTTATCCACTGATTTACTGAACAACAGTGGGAAGAAATAGCAATATAGCGCTTAGACTTAAATACTGCTTCACAGAGGTTTTACAGCCGTCTCTACAGAATCAGCATTTTGCCTCCCACAATCTGGGTCCTCATTTTACCCACCTCAGAAGGACGGAAGGCTGAATCAACCTTCAGCCTGGTGAGATTCGAACTGCCAATTTGCAGGCAGCCATTATTGGGATGTTTAACTTTAAGACGGCATGCCATCTTTAGAGAAAAGCCAGTGGGTGACACAATAAAACCTCTCCTGTGAGGAAAAAAAAAAGCTCCCAAAATATAATACTGTACAATCTGGCTTTGTTCTGAGTTCATGGGGCTGGCTAGTCAAACCCACGAGCCAAATTCTTCCAGGGAATTTTACGAGAGACCCAAACGACCTCGTGTTCTTTTAGTGCTTCTTGGCATGTCCTTTGGCCATTTTATTTTCCCATAAAAAAATCCGCTACAGGAATATTTCATTTAATGGAAGGAGCAGTCCAACTTCCAGCACATTCAGTTTTGCTCCAGGAAAAAGAATAAACAGCCCTCTATGGGGGCAGCTAGGAAGTAGATAACAGAATAGAGGTAGTCTTACAACAGTTCGTTTAGTGACCGTTCAAAGTTACAAAGCCCCTGGAAAAAAAAAATGACGCAGGCCCGTTTTTCAGAGTTACGACCTTTGCAGCCTCCCTGTGTTTTACGTGATCAAAATTCAGGCGTTTGGCAATGGGGTTTATACTTATGATCATTGCTGTGTCCCAAGGGCAGGTGATCAGTTTTGACGAGTTTCTGATGAGCAAAGTCAACGGGGAAGCCGGATTCACGTAGCAACCGGCTGCTGACTTAACCACTGTGATTCACTTAACAACTGGAGGAAGAAAAGTCATAAAATGGAGGCAGAACTCACTTGACAAATGCCTCAAAAGCAGTCCTCGACGTACGACCCCAATTGAGCCCAGAATTTTATGTTGCTAAGCGAGACCCTTGTTAAGTGGGGTTTTGCCCCATTTTTACGAGTTTGCTCCGCCACATTTGTTAAGTGAATCGCTGGATTTGTTAAGTGAGTAACCCGGTTGTGAAGGGAATCTGGCTTCCCCATTGACTTGGCTTGTCAGAAGGTCGCAAAAGGGGACCACGTGACCCCAGGACATTCCAACCGTCATAAATATGAACCGGTTCAGAGGTGGCATTCAGCCAGTTCTGACAGATTCTGGAGAACTGGTAGCAGAAATTTTGAGGAGTTCGGAGAACCGGCAAATACCACCTCTGGCTGGCCCCGCCCCCATCTCTTCTCTGCCTCCCGAGTCCCACCTGATTGGCTGGCTCTTCTTTGGTTGCCCTGCACAGGAGAACAGAACTGGAAAGCAGGTTAGCGGAGTGCAGAGGGAATGCGGATTTTGCAGTATCCTCCCCTGCCATGACCACCAAGCCACGCCCACCAAGCCACACCGCCCCCACCAAGCCACCCCCACAGAACCGGTAGTAAAAAAAAAAAAAAAATGAATACCACCACTGATACCAGTTGCCAAGCATCTGAATCTAAATCACGTGACCAAGGGGAATGCTGCAATGGTCGTTAAGTGTGAAAAATGGTCATAAATCTTTTTTTTCCAGTATGGTTGTCACTTCGAAAAGTTCCCTAAGTGAGCTGTTGTAAGTCGAGGACCATCTGTACTCTCAACTTCTGGCACCCCAGTGATTCAGATGCGAAAGTGGCTAGGACAACATCACAACAATCCTATTCCATTTTCATCCTCAAACTCGGTGGTGGTATGTTAACGGTTCAGACCGGTTTGGCCGAACTGGTAGTAAAAAAAAAGAAAAGAAAAAAGCCTTCGACCATCAGCTGAGGGGAGAAAGGAGAAAAAAGTGCAGGATTGGGCCTCCCGCTTGCCCCTGCACTTGGCGCTGCGGGCCTCAGCGGCTGTGGGGAAAGCCGTGTGCATGTTACATGCACGCACATTAGGTGCGCGCGACCGGGAACACCGAATCGGTAGTAGAGAAGGTAGGATCCCACTGCCGCTCAAACTGCAAGGGCTTCAGATGTCCCAGCGTTCACCTGAATTCATTTCTCTCGGCAATCTTGAGGACTAGAATCTTACCTTCCTGGAAAACGGAAAGAACTCGTCTGCCCGCGTGGCCATCTCCTCTTTCCTACCTTCCATATGTGCAAGCCCACGGCATGGTAATTCTTTCCTCGGACGTTATCCGCCAAGGAGGGGTCGGCTTCCGGGAGGCGAGGCCAAGCGCGGATCCTGCCAGCCCAATCTGTGCTGTGCTTGCGGGGTTTCTGCAGGAGGGCAATGCACAGCTCACTCTGCTCGCAGACTCTCAGCCAGAATTTGGGGTTGGTGGGGAAGGTGCTGTTGTTGCGGCAACCCCCCGCCGACTGCCCTCGCACCCAGGACCCATACAGCTTCTGCGTGTGGCTCAGCACTCTGTCTGTCGGAAGGAGGGAGGAAAAGATACTCGATCACGCCTCTGCTACTACTGGAGAGGAACTAAACTTTTAATATCTTAATATTCCAAGACGTTTCAAGTAACGAAACTTTTTGTCAAGTATTGGAACAAGACTAATATGGGCCCCCTCACCTACACATTAACATATCCCCTCCCCCACCAACTACCCTGTGGATTTCGCATTACTCCTTGCACTGATGTAACTCCTAACGAACCAAGAGGCTCATTAAAAAAAAGGGGGGGCGACTGCCAGAGCAGTGAAACAGATCGGGAAGCCGGGAGGAGTCAGGGCGAAGTACGGAGAAGCGGCGTTGCAGTCTGCGCAGCCCACAAGTAGATGGTTGTTTTTTTTCCGTCTGGGAGAAGAATGATTCACTCTAGTCCAGGGGGTCTCCAACTTTTTGGACCTCAGGGACCACCAAACTTATAATTTTAAATCCTGCGGAGCAATAATATAAATTTTGACTGACGGTGGCTTGCTGACGTTGGTGAGAAAGCCGGTCCCATATTCCAGAGTTGCAGTAGTCACAGGACTGGCCCTTTGGTCATCCTGGAGCACCTGCTCTTCCACCCGGGTGTATCGGCCTACCATGGACTGGAGGAGGAGCTGCTCCGGGATGACCAAAGGGCCAGTCTTGTGGCTACTGCAGCTCTGGAATATGGGACCGACTTTCCCGCCAATGTCCGCAAGGTCCACCCCAGGGCGGATTTCCCTCCCCTGCCATTGGTCTTACCTTCCAGTTCCAACTCACATGGCTCTACTCAAGGTAAGGTTTGCGCTCAGCTGAAAGGTGGGAGCCAGCGAGTGGGCGGGCCATGCGTTCCCATGCAACCTGGATTAATTGCTTTGGGGGGGATGACATTTCTCTGCGGACCACCAAAATTTTCTCACAGACCACCACCAGTGGTCCCCGGCCCACCGGTTGGCAACCACTGCTGTACGAGTGAAGGAAAAGTGACACTTCCCTCGCCTTCCAGTTTATTCTCCTGCATTTTAAAACCTCCTCTTTGCCAGTTACCCTTTGGCACGGCTGGTGCGCGAAGATCCTCCGACTAATCTAACTGTGGCGCCTCCTTCCTTTTGGCGTGACGGATTTCGAAAGGATGAGAAGTGGGCGCGTCCACATTGAAATACCATCCCGCTGTTTTTCTTTTTAAAAATTTCATTTTGTAAAAAAAAAAACACCTTTTGAAAGATTTTCCCCTTCATGGGCCCCCTTTGAGCTGAATGGGCCCTGGAACAATGGACTGTCTGTACTTCCAGATCTCCTGCTTATGGGACAACCATGACCTGGATGACTTGAGAGAATCTCTACAGACTTTCTGTACTTGTATTTCACAAAAAGGTCCTTCCTTTTAAAAGCTGGCTCTTTTCCAGCACTACATACCAGTGTAAAGGCTCTGAAGCTGTCCTTCTTCAGTGACAGGGTACCCGGTGATAACCTCATCGAATTCCATGAAGAATTCCTCTTCTTCAGCCCAAAAGTCTCCTTCTTGGAGCTGGGATAAAAGTTCAGCGCCCACCACAGGATCCAATTGATTCCATCCTGGCCCTCTGAAAACCAGAAATCACAGTTGAGGATTAATACGGTTTTACAAAACACGAACTGGCTTTTGGGCAGCTTACAATACTATAAATATTGTAAGGTAAAGGCTCGCACATAACTGCTAGACGTTTCTGGCTGTAGGGGGCGTTCATCTCCGTTTCAAAGCCGAAGAGCCAGTGCTGTCCAAAGACGTCTCCGTGGTCATGTGGCCGGCATGACTAAACACCAAAGGCGCGCGGAATGCTGTTCCTTTCCCACCAAAGGGATCCCTATTTTTCTCCTTGCATTTTTTACATGCTTTCGAACTGCTAGGTTGGCAGAAGCTGGGACAAGTAACGGGATGCCACAATCAGCTGTCGGGCGGGCGGCGCATGTGTGTGCGCAGTGTACCATTTCTGGGCGAGTGCTTGCATGCTGGCAGTAATGGTTCGGCGTGCCACTTCCAGCACGCGTGCCATAGGTTCGCCACAACGGCGTTAAGACAATCTGCCACGAACTCTGGGGAAAGGGGATGTGAGAGGGGATCCCGCTCGGGGGAAACCAAAAGTAACGGCTGTATCTCCCTGAGATGCTGCCTCAAGGTCACCCGGATGGGAGAAGAAAGCAGCTGCATACCAACCTACGCTGGACGCGACCGTTCTGAAAACATCTTGTTTTGGACCTGATTGGTCATGAGGGGGTGGCAGGTGGGAGGAGTCAGTGATGGGAGGCATTTAGGGGAGGGAACGTAGGGGTTTCGCCGTGCGATTCTCAGTTCTGGCTCTGCTTGATCGCAATACACTCGACTTCTAATCAAACTATTCCTTTCCCAACGAATGGAGCAAAGGATCGTTTTTACTGAGAGGCTGAAGCAATGGCGGGTCTGACGGAAACACTACGGTAGATGCTGGAGCCGACATGCCGGCCCACTCACCCTTCCCTCCAGGGGCCCTTCCAGCAGCGCCTCCCCCAGGGATTCCGGATTCGCAGAAGGATGGTCTCTTTCCGGGATACCTTGGAAAGGTCCTGCATGTCAACCACGATGAAGGCGTGGAACTCTCCCAGTTGGCTTGTCCCTGGAGTGCAGAAAAGAGATAACACGGCAGCCACCATTTCATCCAGTTTCCGGGCGCTTAAATTAGGCGACGGAAACTCCTGGGAAGCCCAGGTGAGGATGGTGGGAGGGGCTTCAAAAGAGCAGGAGGGGCTTCAGGGAGGATGATCTCCAGCCACTGACACGACCTGGGCCAGTGATGGGATTCAAAAAATTTTTTACTAACATTTCTGTCGATGTGGCTTGGTGGGCGTGGCAGGGGAAGGATACTGTAAATTCTCCATTCCCTCCGCACCCCACTAACCTGCTTTCCAGCTCTGTTCTCCTGTGCAGGGCAACCAAAGAAGACCCAGCCAATCAGCTGAGACTCGAGAGGTGGAGACTAGATGGGGGAGGGGCCAATCAGAGGTGGTATTTGCCGGTTCTCCGAACTATTCAAAATTTCCACTACTGGTTCTCCAGAACTGTTCAGAACGTGTTGAATGTCACCTCTGCACCTGGCTATGTCCTGATCTGACCTGCTTGGTGGCACCGTGCAGGGAATTTTGTGGGTCCCAATTTGTGCTGGGGTGTCGTAAGCAGAGGTGGTATTCAGCCGGTTCTGACCAATTCTGGAGAACTGGTAGCGGAAATTTTGAGTAGTTCAAAGAATGGCAAATCCCACTTCTGACTGGCCCCATCTATTTTCTGCCTCCCGAGTCCACCAGCTGATCGGCTGGGTCTCCTTTGGTTGCCCTGCAGAGGAGAACAGAGGAGAACAGAGCTGAAAAGCAGGTTAGTGGGTTGGGGAAGGAATGGGGGTTTGCTGCTTTTAAATTGTTTCTAGTGTCTGTCAGCTGTGGATTTCTGTTAATGGTGAAGGGAAGTTAGAGACAGTATAAGGCAGGGGTGTCAAACTGGATTTCTTGGGGGGGGGGACTAGATGAGCATTGTAGTGGCCCAGACCAGGGGGGCAAAGGTGAGATGGGATGAACGCAGTGGTGGGATTCACACTTTTTTCTGTGGGCGTGGCTTGGTGGGAGTGACTGGGGAAGGATAGTGCAAAATCTCCATTTCCACTCCTGGGGGAAGGTTACCGCAAAATCCCCATGCCCTCCCCACCCACTAACCTGCTTTCCAGCTCCATTCTCCTGTGCAGGGCAACCAAAGAAGACCCAACCGATCAGCTGGGACTTGGGAGGCAGAGAATAGATAGGGGCAGGGCCAGTCAGAGGTGGGATTTTCCGTTTCTCTGAACTACTCAAAATTTCCACTACCGGTTCTCTGGAACCAGTCAGAACCGGCTGAATACCATCTCTGGACGAACGGCCTCCTGCAGCAACCTGCCAGCCAAAACGGGCCACAAGCAGCCCCCTGCACACCCCATTTTCGGCCTAGACAACCTCCTAACCCTAACCTGCCAGCCAAAATGGACGACGGGTGGCCCACAGGTGGGCCCCTGTACCCCGTTTTGGCCAGCAGTGTGCTGCAAGCGACTGTCCAGGCCGAAAACATTTTTTACTAGCAGAAGCGCTGCAGGCCGGTCTTTTTTGCTACCATGCTTCTCCAAAAACACAACCCACCTCAATAATAAACCCCACCCTAATTTTCAGGGGTGGGTGGGCCTAATATTAGCCCTACCCCGAAAATAAGTCCAGGGGGATGAGCGTGGCCAGCACGAATGGCGGCATGGGTACAGGTGGGGGGAGGGCAACCGTCCGGCTGGAGTTGCAGCCCACTGGCCCCTTGGGGCAGCGCAAATACCGCTTTTGCCCTTCTCTTACTGGGCGCAGCGCTTCTGTTTCTTGGGCCGCTTCCCCGAAGCCACCAGCTTCCGCGGCCAGCTGCTTTGTTTTTTTTCCCCTCTTTTGGGGAGGCTCGCGGGAGGAAAATGGGGAGGGGGGATTTTGCTGCCTGTCATCCATTCCTCAAGCTCAGGACAGACTGAGGGAAGGATGGCAGGCAGGAAAATTCCCCCTCCCCATTTTCCTCCCATTCACCGAAAAAGCCTCCATTCTGAATGCTGAAGGTTCGGAATGGAGGCGACGGTGCGTCCACAGCGCATCCAGCTCACTGAGTCTGGCCTGCTGTACCTCAAAAAAAGGAAGGCCTCTGTTGTGGTTCACCACCAGCCGGTGCAGACCACAGCAATTATCGGACAGTGTCGACGAAAGGGAGTCTGGAGAGGACTTGGACGAGGGTCCTGCGTCTGATGCAGGAATGGGGCCAGGACCATCTGAGAGTGGGGTGCTGCCTTGGGAGCCTTTGGAGTCTGGCAGCAGCGAGGCAGAGGACCCAGGGGAGCCTGTTCCCAGTGCGCGTATGCGCAGAGCTGCTAGAAGGTGAGAGCAGCTGAAGCAGAAGAGGAGACTCGGGAGGAAGGCTGGGAGGTGATTGCCCCTCCCATAAAGGATAAAAGTCAGACCTCCATGACGAACGCTTTGCGGGAAGCAAAGCAGTTCAATTAGATTCTGAGTCCTTCTTGAAGCTCTGCACTCTGGTTGGTTTTTTTCTGGTACTGTTATAATTAATTTGGATACTTCTGTTTTGGGCAGCATTCTGCAGCACTGACAGGCGTGTGCTTATCTTGGGGAACTGTTTAAGATTAGTTTTGGCTGTGAATGAAAATAATTCCCAGCATTGCAGTAAAATAGGTTTTGCTTTTAAAACAAGTTTGTGTTTAATTACGTTTGACGAAGCCTGGGTCAGAAAAAAACTCCTCAAAAATAAGCCCAAGTGCTTATTTTCTGAGAAACATGGTATTTGGGCCAGATCTAAACATCTCACGGGCTGGATCTGGCTTGTGGGCCTTTAGTTTGTCACCTCTGGGGATACAATATATTTTGACATGAAACTTTCCATAGAACTAACAGCAGGACAATGAGACCGAAGTGGCTCGGTAAAATTCTCCCCTTCCCCCACCTTGCCGTGAACTGAAGACGGAGCAGCTCATGACACATTTCTCCTTCAGGTTCATCAACTGTCTGAACACCGTTTTCTCCAAGACTTTGCCGGCCCGCTCTCGTTCAGGATTTTGGCTCAGGTCTTTCAGTGACCAGCGTTCCGCAAGGCCTCCGGTCAGATCGACGAGGGCATCGGCTACCTGGCCTGCCCAGAGCTGCTCGTAAGATCCATGAACCCTAAAAACAGAAAGATCCAAACACAGTGTCATGCCTCTGTTGGAGTCTGAATCCGAGGAGGAAGATGAACACCTGACAGGGAGTGGGAGTGTGGCTCCGTTGGCTGTGGAGGAAACTGGGGGAGGGCAAAGTCTGGCTGGGCAGAGCAGGGGAGAGGTGGAGCAAGGGAGAGGGAGTTCAGAGGAAGACCCAGGCCCACCCCCTCTTCATTCTAGGCCACGCAGGGAAGAATGGAGAAGAGAGCAACATGGGTTACCTGGCTTACGGGGGAGGAAAGGGCCCTGATTCCTTTAATTAGCCACACCTGGGAATGAAAGTTTAAAAAGAACTGAATGCTGACTGAGGTAGCTGCTGGGAGCAAATGTGAGTTTATCCTGTGTTGTCGTTGCTTATCTGTGTTCCTGGTGCCTTCCCAACCGTGTTGAGTTTATTGCCGCTCCTTCACGTCTGGAATTCCTTCTCTTGCCCTGCTAGACTAATTATCTCATTTTGCCTTGAATTGGACTTATAGTTACAGTTTCTGTTGACGACGTTTTGGACTGAATTTTCTGCAGTCAAAAGCTGTTCCTGGGAGAGTTTTTCTCCAGGCCAGAAGGTAACTAGGACATTGGGAACAAAGTTGCAGATAATAAAGGGACTCCTATGGATTATCTGACTGTGCTGCCTTTGTGCCATGCCCCGGGTCAGCACACACAGCTAGTCCTTGACATACGACCACAACTGAGCCCAACATGTAGGTTGTTAAGCGAGAAATTTGTTAAGTGAGTGCTCCATTTTACAAATTTTTCTTGACCCCTTTGTTAAGTGAATCAATGCTGTTCTTAAATTAGGAACGTGATTGTTAAGTGAATAGGGCTTCCCCCATTGACATTCCTTTTCACAAGGTTACAAAAGGGGATCGTGTGAATCTGGGACACTGCAACCATCATAAATGTGAGTCAGTTGCCAAGCATCTGAATATAAATCACAGGACCATGGGAATGCTGTGATGGTCGTAAGTGAGAACAAACTATGGCAAGAAAAGTCGTAAAATGGGGTAAATCTCAACCTGGGATAATCCGGGTCGTGGTCCAAAAGCAACAAAGTCACAAAAGTAGATAAAATCCCTTTAATACCTCCAACTTGGCCCCCAATGTCCAGTTATCATCGGCTGGAGACAAAACTCACCCAAGAACAGTTTTTAAAGGGAAGAAATTCAGTCTGAACCCAAAGTACATATAAATTATAAAGAAAAACCAACCCAAACCAGGCTGCAGCAATTAATGAGACAGGGCAGCATAAGGAATTGCAGACTTCAAAAGATAACGAAACACACATAGTTGGGAGGACGCCAGAAACCAGATAAGACTTGACAAAGATAATGCACGCTTTGCTTCCAGCAAGGTGTGTGCGCAAACTATCTTTTTAAATCCTGTTTTCCCAGCTGCAGCTAATCAAGGAAATCAGGGCCCTTTTCTCCCCCGTAACCCATGTTGCTCCCTTCTCCGTTCCTCCCTAAATGGTCTAGGATGAAGAGGAGGTGGCCCTGGGTCTTCCTCTGAAGGCCCCGCCGGACTGTGCCCTTCCTCAGTTTCTTCCACAGCCACTGGAGCCACACTCCCACTCCCTGACAGCTGCTCAACCTCCCACTCGGAATCAGATTCCAACAAGGGCATGACGCAACCACTGTTTCACCTAGCCACAGAAATTTTGGGCTCTATTGTGGTCATAAGTCAGGGACCACCTGTAACCAGAGTGACCGTGCCCATCACATACTTGGCGTAGGCTTTCTCCAGCAGGGGAAGCCAAAACACATCTTCCGTCTGGCACTGGGAGAAGCAGAGCTTGCCCCCCAGGCAAGGCAGCCGATCATCGATGGTCACCTCCACCCAGTGGCCAAACTGCCAGATACGGCAAGTGAAACATCCTCGGTATTTCTCATCCTTCCAACTGGGCTGACCTGGAGGTATCACCTGTGATAAGAGAAGAACCCACTCATTGGTACGAATGCAACTGGTCGAAACAGCCGTCAAGTTTCCTAGACTGAAGTGCTTAAGCCAGGGTTCCTCAAACTTTTTAAACAGGGGGCCAATTCCCTCAGACTGTTGGGGGGGGCCCGTATCGCTGGGTGGGTGTGGCTAGGTGGGCATGTGACGGGGTGGGTGTGGCCAATTTAGCAGCCCATTAAAAACACACACACAAATTAAACTTTAATTTGGTACGCTCCTGGGGGTGGAAAGCAGGTTAGTGAAGGGATGTGGCTGCCTTGGGATGTGTGTGAGGGATTTCTGTTTGTGTGTGTGTGTATGTCTTTTTCTCTCTCTCTCTCTCTCTCTCTCCTTCCTTTCTTCCCTTTCTCCCTCCCTCTTTCTCTTTTTCTGGAGGCCAGAGAGGCCAAAAACAGGCCCACTTTTGGCCTTCCCAGCCTCCAGTACCACTCTGCTGCCCAAAAATGTGCCTGTTTTCAGCCTCCTTGGCCCTCAGAGGGTGGGTAGGTGGGGTGATGTGGGCAGGGCAGCCTCATGGTCCGTGGGGGCCGTAGTTTGAGGACCCCAGGCTTAAGCCCTCCCACCCGACCTTTCCGAATATTCCAAGATTCTAGTCCTTACGGAGGCAAAGGGCATTTGAAAATGCACGTCGTTTTTGCACAACAGTGGAAGAACGAAGAGATCCCTACAGATGAAAGTGGAGTTTAAAAAAAAATAGAATGCACAGAGATGTATAGATCAACACTCGAAATAAAAGAGAAGGAAGAAACAGAATATTTTTTTAACATGAAACTCATTTTACCAATGGTTAGTTAACAGAAACAGAAGTTAGAAACTCAAAAGTTTAAGAGAATGACTATTAGGATGGATAAGGATAGGTTTATTAGGATAGGTTTATTAGTATGGATAAGCAAATACAGTTATTATGTGATTATTATCAAGGCTATAATTTCATTTAACTGGAGATTCCTCAGCCGTGACACTTCGGGTGCAGGGATGCAAACGTTATAAGTTTCACTTAGAAATCTCGTACTCGTGAGGACCTGTAGCCCAGATGGCAGGAGAGATTTTACCTTGGTTAGCAGGTATTTGTTTTTCTGCAAAGCGGCACAGGCACAGAGAAACCAGCAATCTCCCAGCATGCCTTGCTTGACCTGCCATTCATGTTGATTGTCTGAAAATAATCGAGGTGAAGAGCAGATCTCCTGAGGGGGAAGAAAAAGAGAATTTAGAGAGGAAACACGCTATGTTTGCAATGTTTTTTTTCCTTTTTTCCTTCCTTCCCTTCCTTCTCTCCTTCTCCTTCCTTTTCTGACCCCCTCTCCCTCCCTTCCTTCTCTCCCACCCTCTCTCCTTCCTTTTCTTCCTCCCTCTCCTTCCTTCCTCTTGTTCCTCCATCCCTCTTTCCTTTCCGCTCCCTCCCTTCCTCCCTCCTTCTCTCTCCCTCCCTCTCCTTTTCTTCCTTTCCTCTTTTCCTCCCTCCCTCTCTCCCTTCCCACTCCTTCCTTTTCTCCCTCTTTCTCTCCCTCTCCCTCCCTCCCTTCTTAAATGTATATGCCGCCTGATTTCCAGCAACTCTTAACAGTTATTACTGATATAGATTTGTTGATATTGTATGTTAGGAATGATAATCACCTAACTGTTGGGTTGGCGATATATAAACCAGGATAGTTATTTAATGTTGTTTAAGAGAATGCTGTAATATTGATTGGCTGAGGTTCCTCCAATGGCCATAAGATGGAGCCAGAAACCTGGTTTGTTCTTGCATTTTTTCTTTTGCGTTTTGCATGATCGTCATTCTGCTTGGATTGCTGTGAGTCTTGCAACTGTTAGCAAACTTCATTTACTGAACTTTGTGTATGATACTGGACTTCGCTTTTGGATTATCCCTGGACTGATACTAACTGCTTTAATTGTGTATGATTTGGACTGTTTGTTGGACTTTGTTTACCCGTTTATTGGAAGTAAAGCCTACATTATACTATTCAGTGTAACTGTGTGCTTGTTGAGTGTTATTCAACACCACTCTCACCTACGTTTCCCTGAGTGCACTCATTCTTCTCACAGGGAATACCTCAACATTGTATTATTACACTGCACTAGCTTCTATACTATTGCTTTTATATACCACTCAGTGTCTCTTTAGAATGAGGCAGTCCGTACATTTTATAAACAAATAGATGAAATAGCAATTAAACTCTTTTCCCATGACTGCGTTCTCAGAGTATTTTCCTCATCTAATGTGGTTTGTTTTTTTTTTTATAAAAAAGCTGGCCAAGAGGTGAAGATGTTTATGCAGTTGAACTATTAAACAAGAAATTAGCCCAGTCAAAACAAGACAGTGGGAACCAAGATTGATCTAGCATTCCAGCTGCAGAGAAAGTTGTTTGTTCGTGTGTGTACAGGGGAGTTGGGGAATTTCCTGAGCTGGAAATTCGAGGAAGACTGAATTCTAGTAAATAGTAAGGTTATCACCACGTTCAATCAAAGGCACTTAGAATTTCTCCTGAAGATTTTGTGCCATACAGGCAACCTTCGCTTTAAAATAGTCCATTCAGTGACCGTTCAAAGTTACAATGGCACTGAAAAAAATGACTTACGCCAGTGGTGGGATTCAAAAAATTGAATTACCGGTTCTGTGGGTGTGGCTTGGTGGGCATGGCAAGGGAAGGCGACTGCAAAATCCCCATTCTCTTTCCACCCCACTAACCTGCTTTCCAGTTGCGTTCTCCTGGGCAGGGCAACCAAAGACCCAGAGAAGAGATAGGGTTGGCGAGGCCAGTCAGAGGTGGTATTGGCCGGTTCTCTAGAACAACTCAAAATTTCTGCTACCGGTTCTCCAGAACTGGTCAGAACAGGCTGAATGCCACCTCTGCTTATGACCAATTTTCACACTTACAATCATTGCCACACCTCCATGTTCATATGATCAAAATTCAGACACTTGGCAACTGACTCATATTTACGACGCTTGCAAGATCCCGGGGTCATGGGATCCCCAATTTGAGACCTTCTATGGGAAAGCCAGATTCACTTAATAACTGTGGGAGGAAACGTCGTAAAACGGGGCAAAATTCACATAACAACTGTCTCTCTTGGTAACAGGGACCTTGGACTCAATTGCGTACCTAAATCAAGGATTCAGGGATATGGGAAGATCTTTGCAGGCACGCATTTCATTTCTACTTTCTAAAATATGGCAGCTTCTTTCAGGCAGCCGTCCAGACAGGAAAGTGCTAGGAATTTAACCCACCATGATTTTCAGAAACAAACCTGAGGTCTCAGCCAGTAAATTTCTCCTTTGAACTGAGCCAACGGTGTAGAACAGTTGAAAAAGAGAGAATCGTCGCTAGCCGGAAACGCAAGGTCCTTGTAGAGGTCTCCTTTCGGATCTGCCAGGACCCCGGTGCCCAGCATCTTTTATAAATCTTCAAGGACCTGCAGCCCCTTCAGAGGCAACTGGGGGCTTGATTTAAATCTGCAAAACATGTTAGGAGGCCAGGAGAGAGAAATTGCTTTAAAATGGTGTTTTAAGAAAGTAGGCTTATATTTGAACAACCCAACATAAAAAAATAGTCTTGATGCAGTTATATTTCATTTTTCCCCCCTCCTTCTCAACATATTTAAAATGTGCTGGCTTTTTTTTTTTTAACTGAAGAAAGCATAGCATAAAATTATAACAGATAGAGGAAGATCAACCAAGAGGAAAACAAAAACAACAGAAACAATAAAGGAGAAAAAGTTTACAGATGCAATTGCAAATTGAACGCCAACCTTGAAATATCCATACTTTGTCCCATTAATACTTAAAGGAAAAATATCGTTAATGCAACAAATAAAAGAATTAATCTGCACAATTTCATCTAATCTTACGAAGCTTCTCCTCCGGAAATACGGAATTGCTAACTAGGGCATACAAAACTTTTGCTAGACCAATACTCAAATTCATCTCATCTGTCGGGAATCCGCACTGTATATCGGACATTAATACATTTGAGCAAGTCCAGGAGTATTTCATGAGAAGAATACTACACTCCTCTGCTCGCAACAGAATACCCTACATCACCAGGCTTGAAATTTTGGGCTTGGATAACCTAGAACTATGCCACCTACGGTTGGACTTAAGCGTGGTACACAAAATTATCTGCTACAATGTCCTATCCGTCAATGACTACTCCAGCTTCAACCACAACAATACAACAGCACACAACAGATACAAACTCAATGTAAACCGCTCCAAACTTGATTGCAGAAAGTACGACTTCAGCAACAGAGCGGTCAATGCCTGGAATGCACTACCTGACTCTGTTGTTACATCCTCAAACCCCGACTCCTTTAATCTCAAACTATCCACTATTGACTTCACCTCATTCCTAAGAGGTCAGTAAGGGGTGTGCATAAGCGCACAATCATGCCTCCCATCCCTGTCCTATTGTCCTGATTTATTCTTACCTATTTCCTGTATTCTTACACATGTTTATACTTATACCTATTATCTTGTAAGCGATTTGACAAATCAAATAAATAAAAGTTTCAGAAAAGTGGTCTATCAATGATCATGGGCCTTGCCTCAAAAATCGATGTTTCTTAAACTTAGCAGTCTGTCTCAACCGACAGTGGTGGATTCTGGGAATTGAAGCCCGTCCATCTTAAAGTGGCCAAGTGTGAGAAACGTTGCACTAAATCAGAGGTCTCCAAACTTGGCAACTTTAAGACTTGTGGACTTCAACTCCCAGACTTCTCCAGCCGGCTGGCTGGAGAATTCTGGGAGTTGAAGTCCATAAGTCTTAAAGTTGCCAAGTTTGGGGACCCCTGTACTAAATTTGACATTCTAGGCTCAAGACACCTTGTTCCTGCCTTAAGAGTAGAAACAAACTAGATGTGAACTTCCCAGTAGGATGTTATTTATTTATTAAATTTATTGGTGGCCCATCTCATTTCAAAGCAACTTCAAGGATATGGCCGGGGGGTTTGTTAAAATAGAAATTTGGTCTACTTTAAAAAAAAAACCTTCCTAGCAATACAGGTAATTCCTCAACTTGCAACAGTTCGATTGGCGACCAAGTTACGACGACGGCACTAAAAAAAAAGGTAATTTATAACCGTTTCTTACACTTACAGCCATTGCAGCATCCCTAGGGTCACATGACCAACATTTGGCTGCTTGGCAACTGGTTCATATTTATGACGGTCACAAGGTCCTAGGACCACGGGGGTCACCCTTTTTCCATCTTCTGGCAAGCACAATCAATGGGGCAATTCACTTAACAACCGTGGCGAGAAAGCTGGCAATATGGGGCAAAACTCATTTCACAACTGTCTCTCTTAGCAACAGAAAGGTTGGGCTCACTTTTGGTCGTATGTCGAGGACTACTTGTATTTAAAAGAGGGGGGTAAACCACGTTCTTGACATCCCCTTTTAAAATTGCAAATGTATTTTAGATTCCACTCCAGGGGGGAGCTATGTGCTTTTTCGTTTCTTAAGAGTCCGCTGATTGAATGGCACCTTCTGGTACATACAGGTGAGCCAATTTGCTTACCATGTTGGTCCTCTCTTTTCGTCCGCTGCAGTTGCTAAACTCTCCAGACAACCCAGCTACATTCTGATTAATCGACAAATGGAGCAGATAGACGAGGCTGCGGGTAAAACACAATTCATAACCAATCAAAATCAGAAAGAGGGGGGGAGGGAGAGAGTAAGAGAGAGAGAAGAAGAAGGAGGAGGAGAGGGGGAGGAGGAAGAGAGGAGGAAGAGGAAGAAGAGGAGGAAGAGGAAGAAGAAGAGGAGGAGGAAGAGGAAGAGAAATATTTGGCTGGAAATATTCATTGGAGAAATGGTAGGGCTGCTCAAAGACTTTGATGGGAATGGCCACAGGTGCCTGACCATTAAATCATCAACATCACCATTCTCAAACTTTGCTTGTTCTGTCAATGTGGCTCCTAGATCTTTAAGCGACCCGGCTCAACCCATGATTGTGGGAATGCAGCCAACAACCAGGGACTCCCAACTTTGGGGACAGAGCCACCAACCGAATAACAGAAAAGAAGTAGGCAGAATAACAGAATAGCAGAGTTGGAAGGGACCTCAGAGGTCTTCTAGTCCAGCCCGCTGCTCAAGCAGGAGACCCTATACCATTTCACACAAAGTGGCTGTCCGGTCTCTTCTTAAAAGTCTCCAGTGATGAAGCGCCCACAACTTCTTGAGGGAAGCCCTTCCACTCAATCAACACAACTCAAAATCTGGGGCTGTTTTGCAGAATTCGGGGCCATTTATGAATCAAGACCTGTGCCACCCTGGCCGCAGGTGCCTTTGCTCCTTCTGGCAGCAAACCTCCCCTGCATGGCAGTGTGATGAACCGGGGCGTGGCACAGAGGCAAAACAGTCACAAAAGTATGAAGAGTCCCTTCAGTGCCTCCAATTTTGCCCCCAATGTCCAGGTTACCTTCAGCTGGAGAAAAAACTCTCCCAGGAAATCCAGTCCTAAAACAAAGTACATACAAACTGTAAATAAAAATCCAGACAAACCACGCTGCCGCAATTAACTGGACAGGGCAGGTGAAGGAATTGCAGACATCAAAGGCCAGCAAAACACACACAGTTGGGAAGACACCAGGAACCCAGATAAGCCTTGATAATACCAGATAATTCACGATTTGCTCTCAAGTTTGCTGTGCGCAACTTCCCCTTTTAAACACTGTGTTCCCAGCTACAGCTAATGAAGGGACACAGGGCCCTTTCCTCCCCCGTAAGCCATGAAACTCACATTGCTCCCTTCTCCCAGGGATAAAGAGGGGGTTGACCTCCCTTGCTCCACCTCTCCCTTGCTCTGCCCAGCTGGACTTTGCCCTTCCCCAGTTTCTTCCACATCCACCAGAGCCACACTCCCACTCCCTGTTAGCTGCTCGGCCTCCCCCTCCGAATCAGATTCCGACAAGGGCACGACAGGCAGAATCAGAAGCCAGATTTGGTTGCTGGAATTGGGTAAGTCTAGTTTAATGAAAAGAAGGACCAAGGGAGACATGATAGCAGTCTTCTAATATTTGAAGAAGAGGGGAGGTCAAGCTTTTCTCCAAAGCACCTGAGGGCGGGACAAGAAGCAATGGATGGAAACTCATCAAGAAGAGAAGCAACCTAGAACTGAGGAGGAATTTCCTGACCGTGAGGGCAGTTGGAACTCCTTGCCACCAGAAATTGGGGCTGTCCCATCACTGGAGGCTTTGAAGAAAGAGAGATTGGACAGCCATTTGTTTCAAAGGGTACTATAGGGTATTCCTGCCTGAGCAAGCAGGGGGCTGGACTAGAAGACCTCCAGGGTCCCTCCCGACTCGGTTATTTTGTTATTTCCTTCGGTCAGCAAGCGTCCCTGCTGCTGATTCGCGGCCAAGGGCCCCTCTGGTCCGCATCCCATCTCTGCTGTGCCGCTCGCCAGGGTTGGATCCCGCCATCCCGTAAGGATAGACTGCTCCTGGGCAAGGAGGCTCTCTTAGGGGACGCGCATCTTCCGCGGCTTCTGAAGCCTCTGCTTGCATCTCTTTCGAAGCACCCCCCGCCCGGCCATGCCCGACCCCTCCTTCAACCCCTTCTCCCTCCTCTCCGGCTTCACAGGCAGACAAAGCTCGCGGCTCCCTTCCCGTCCCCACGCCCACCTCCCCCCAAAACCGCGGCAGAGGGGTCCCCTCTCTCTCCAGGCGGACCCAGAGACGGCGCGATTCGCACCGGCGCAGCCTTGGATGCCGCCGCCGCCGCCGATCTCGAACACCGGCCGCGTATCTGTCCAAGGCACCACCTTGGGCGACTAGCGAACTACCGCTCCCAGCATGCAGCGGGAGCGAGGAGCCGCCCAGGTTCCCAGCATCCTTTGCCCCGGAGAAGAACTACGTCTCCCAGCAGCCCCTGGGAGCCCGCCTCCCCACCGGATAGGCTGGGAAGCGGGAACTCCCGCTTGCTTTTGCCAGGACTTTACTCGGGCGTAGTGCGCAGGCGCAGGCGATGCCCGCCTCTCAATATCCGTCGCCG
Organism: Pseudonaja textilis; assembly: GCF_900518735.1. The sequence goes on along the minus strand of NW_020769489.1, from coordinate 534,547 downwards.
CTGTTGTATGGCTGCACGTGGCCGTTTCCCACCAGCTGCCCACCGCTCTCCCCCCCCCCACACCTCAGGGAGGGCGAGGAACTCCCCCCAATGCAGTATAGTCCTCGACTTACGACTGTTCATTTAGTGACGGTTCAAAATTGCAATGACACAGAAGAGAGTGACGTGAGGCTGCCTTTCATCCCCATTATTACAGCGTCCGAATGGTCACACGAGCAAAATTTGGGTGCTTGGCAACTTGTATTTATGAGAGTTACAACCCCTTGGGGTCACTATTTGTGGCCTTCCAAGCCGGCTTAACACATTTCTCATTTAGCAACATAAATTTTGGGCTCAACTGTGGTTGTTAAGTTGAGGGCTACCTGTATGCCAACTTTGCAAACCCCTTAAGAGTGCTGGAAGGCACTGCAAAGCAGTAAGAGTATTGCTCTTCCTTCTTTCCTCTCTCTCTTCTACCTTCCTTTCCTCCCTTACTCCCGCCAGCCAGCCATTTCCTGCAGGCTAATTCACTGCTCACTGCCAGGAGTTTGATTCTGACCAGCTCATGGTTGACTCAGCCTTCCGCCCTTCTGAGGTCGGTAAAATGAGGACCCAGATGGTTGGGGCAAGAGGCTGACTCTGTAAACTGCTTAAGGAGGGCTGTGAAGCACTGTGAAGTAGCATATAAATCTTAAGTGCTGTTGCCCTTCCTTCCTGCCTCCCTCCCTCCTTCCTGTCTCCTTCTCTTGTTCCTTTCTTTCTTTCTTCCTGCCTCCCTTCTTCCTTGCATTGTTCCTTCCTTCCTTCGCTCCTTCTGCCCTCCCCCCCTTCTATGGTGGCGCAGTGGTTAGAATGCAGTATTGCAGGCAAACTCTGCTCACTGCCAGCGATTCGATCTTGACTGGCTCAAGGTTGACTCAGCCTTCCGCCCTTCTGCGGTCTGTAAAATGAGGACCTGGATGGTTGGGGCCAAGAGGTTGACTCCGCAAACTGCTTAGAGGGCTGGAAAGCACTATGAAGCAGTATATAAGTCTAAGTGCTATTGCTATTGCCTCATTTCAGTTCAGCTTTACTTCCAACAGTGGCGGAGTCTTTATCATGAAGAGGATCCAAATCTTTGGGGCAGAAAGTGGGGGCTGCACCCAACTTACACCTCAAGTGATGTGCATTGTGTATTGTATTGCCATGTGAAAGAAAAGCTTTTAAAAATGTTGCTTTGAAACAATAGTTGGGGGGAAAAAAAACCTCACGCAATGAGTTTTTTTTAACATGGAGTCAGGGTTGTCCATGACAGGTCAGAAAAGTCAAGATGGCTGCCACACAACACCCCCACCCTTTCTACAAGCATGGCTGCAGCAGCTCTGTTTCAGCAAGGTTTTGCTTCCCTTGACTTACAGTTCATTTAGTGACTGTTACAAGGACACTGGGGAAAAAAGGGACTTACCATTTTTCACATTTACGACCATTACAGCATCCCCGTGGTCACAAGACAATACTTGGCAACTGACTCATACTTATGATGGACACGTGATCCCCAGCGGACAAGCCAAGTCAATGAGGAAGCCCGATTCACTTAACAACTGGGTTACTTAACAACTGCAGTGATTCACTTAACCACTGTGGCAAGAAAGGTCGTAAAATGGGGCAAAACTCACTGTCTTGTTTAGCAGCAGAAAGTTTGGCCTCAATTGTGGTCGTAAGTCAAGAACTACCTGTAACGTCCTTGTTGATACCGTCAACGGCTAAGGGGAGGAAAAACCACAAAACCTCCCAAAGTCACAAACATTAGTTTAATTCAACATTTATAAGTGATGTTATTGTAAGGCATCCAGGTTCATCTCCAAGGAATTTCCACCCTGGTTGCATACATTCTCCTGGAAAATAGAAATAAAAACGCAGGATAACACAGCTTAGGAGTGCAGAAAGGGGTGTAGTGGTTGCAGTCTCAGCCAGACTGGAGCAGGTGTCAAAAGTGCTGCCAATCAAAACACCTTAAAACGGGGAAGACGAGAGCGCCCTGCAACGTTTCCAAGTAACGGAGGAATCCCGGAGCTGCTACGCCAAATGATCACAACCCAACTCAAGCAACTTTGGAGCCCGACTTCGTTATTGCTTGTCCTCCTTTTGTCCGAAGCCCCAAAATCGCTCCAGGTGAAAAGTTACTTCAGATATTTCAAGGGAAACGGAGCCGAGGACATGGAAACAGACAATTTAAGCACCTTTGTGAACCAGTTTTCACAAAGTAGGAGGCAGAGGACAAGCAGCCCTCTCTGCCAGAGCTGGACACAGAGTGGTATCTGCCCATCTTTTCTGGGACACAGAATAAATATTCCTCTTGAACAAGGGAGGTACACACAGAAAGAAATCCCAGAGTTGCTTTGGTAAAACACGTGAAAGGGGTTGTGTGAGCTCAGGTATGCAGGGAAAAGGGACAAACCCAAAAGCATGTGAAGACAGAAGTCAGTGGGTTTACAGCAGCCTCAGGACAGGCGTTTTGTGTTGTTGGGTTTTTTGTTTTGTTGCAAAAAAGATTTTAACACCCCTATTTTACCTGTTGTGGAAAGGAAATAACGACATTGCACGGTTGCATTTGGTGACTGGCCACAGACATACCTGTGGCCCAATCTTTGAAGGCCTTCCCGTCCCGGCTGGGCAGTCTGTGCCTACTATACCGTTAACCGTTGGGGCTTGCTGGTCTCCGAGGAAAGCAAAGCAGTGTTAACACCCACGTTAACACCCCCCCACCCCCAAGGGTTGGCTTCTCCACCCACTCCTCCCCATCTCTATAAAGCCTGCTGTGCGCCGACACCTTCGGCCTGTGAATCACACCCAAATCTCTTTTTAACCTCTGACCCATTTTCCACCGTTTTCCTGAAATCGAGAGACCGCTTGGAAGAAACGTTTCATTCGTTAGGGCTCCGGGCCACAAGTGCAGCAGCGTACAGCGGGACCAATCCCGACTTCCACGTTTACCATGATCCTGATCAGTTTTTTGTTCTGCAGCCTGGGACCAGGGAGGATTCTGCCTCCTTCCAAGGCTTGGAAAGCGAGTGCTGGTAACGCGCTTTTGTTGGCAGACACACAAAAGGAAATCTGATGTTCACATTCATGATGCAATGAGGCTAAACAGTCACTTGCTCCCAGTCGCTGCTTAAGAGTTAGAAAAAGATGTATCCCTGATATCTCGCTGTGCCTAGGGGCTCAGGCACCTGAAGGCACGATGTACACGCGGGGAGGGATTTTAAAAAGGAAAAATCCCCACCCCCCACCCCCACCCCCACCCCAGCAGTGCCACCAAGGGCAAGAGAGCGCAGTCCCAGCTTGGCGTTCTGGCTGGCCCTTCCAGCTTTCCAAGGTCCAGCGTCAGCTAAGCAGACACGTTGACGTCCCTGAGTGAAACGGCGCCGTGCGCGCCTCCTCTGTCCTCCAGCTCGGTGCCCGGAGGGTCCGCCACCACGGCTGCCGTCTCCGTGGCGAGAAGTGGTGGGTTCAAGCCCTGGGTCAGGATCTGATGAATGGTTTTCCGCAGGTTCGGGTGGAGCTGGGTCTGGGTCTGTAAAAAAACATCTAGGGCGAAGGATTTGAGGGTGCTGGTACAGAGATCCTCGTACAAGGGGATCGTGTACATGCGGGACATCTGTAATACAAGCAGAAGGAGCCCCGGGTCATCCCAAGAGACGCGTATCGAATCTGGTTGCTGTAGTAACAGAAACCTGGGACTAGCGACCAGTAGTCAAAGGCTACATTTATCCTAAAATTCCTGCTGATTCTCCCAACCAAAGCTCCTTATTGGTATCCTATGGCTATTATTAAGTGTTGTACCTTATGATTCTTGACTCTTGACGAATGTATCTTTTCTTTTATGTACACTGAGAGCATTTGCACCAAGACAAATTCCGTGTGTGTCCAATCACACTTGACCAATAAAGAATTTTATCTATCTTTTCTGTCATAAGGTAATAAAGCTGGCATACCTGAAACCTGAAACCTCTCTGCTGCCACCTAGTGGACAACAACACCCCGAGGAAAAACAGGGAAACATACAAGTCAGTCCTTAACCTACAACGGCTCATTCAGTGACCACTTGAAGTCACAATGGCACCGAAGCGGTACTAGGACTGTTGGATCATCTCCATGGTCCTATCATCGACATTCAGGTGCTTGGCAACTGGTATGTATTTATGTCGGTTGCATGGCTGTCGTTCGTATCCCTGCCCTTCTGTTGATAGAGGGCTGTTCAATTTTGACATACATGGCCTCTTTGACCCCTCTGTCAAATCTCTCTGTCCAAAAGGTGGACTTTGCTGTCTTCAAAAGACTGGTTTTTGTCTTTTAAATGCAAATGGACTGCTGAATCTAGTAAACAGAGGGGGAGGAATACCACATCATCTGTCTCCAATCTACAACACAGTTCTTTCAGCAGTTCCAAGAAGGCTCCACACCAATTTGCACTACTCAGGTGACCCTGAGGACACAGATAAACCTCCAAGTGGCCTCAACTACCCTTTAAAAGGATGCAAATGACCAGCTTTTCTGCAAAGAGTATAAATCGTTCCATTCCCCATCATCCTGTCAGAGCTGAAGAAGCTTCTTGGATGAGAAGTAAAACGTCCTCAAAAAAACAACAACCAGAAAGTCCAGTTGCCTCTTGAAAAAAAAAAAAAAAAAGCACCTTTGGGACAATCATGACCTGGATGACTAAGAATCTCTACAATTTGGGATGGACACCCTTTGAATAGTGTGGGAGTAGGAATGGATTTCCAGAGGAAAAAATTGCAGACTAGAGGAACCATTTGCACCATTCAGGTGACCCTGGGGACACAGACAAACCTCCAAGTGGCCTCAGTGATTCTCTAAAAGGATGCAAGTGACCAGCTTTTCTGCAAGGAATATAAATCCTTCCCTTTCCCATCCTCTAGTCAGAGCTGAAGAAGCTTCTTGGATGAGAAGTGAAATGTCTTTAAAACAAAACAAAACAGAACGACCGGTTGCCTCTTGGAAAAAAAAGTACCTTTGAGACAACCATGACCCGGATGACTGAGAATTGCCATAAACTTTTGGGCTCAATTATGGTTCTAAGTCGAGGACCACATGTATTTGCACATGGTCCTTCCATTCCACTACCTTGGCTAACAAGTACCAAACAATTATTAAGATATTTAATAGCTGGAGCAGTGAAGGATTGGACCGTGAGTAAGAACACACACTTATAGCTAATTGGCTAAAGAGAGCGGGCCACTGCATGAGGGAATCTGAGCTGTGATTGGCTGCTGTGAGAGTGAAGGGGAAGTTTCCTTATTTCCCGCCTTTTTCCCTGTGTGTGCGCTCTCTGCGATTTACCTCATGATGCCCGTGCTATGCTGATTTACCTGACGATGTTCCTGTTTGCCTATCTTATTTACTGTAAAAAATCAATCAGAATAGAGCTGGAAGGGACCTTGGAGGCCTTCTAGTCCAATCCCCTGCTCAAGCAGGAGATCCTATACCATTTCAGACAAGTCCAGTCTCTTCTTAAAAATCTCCAATGATAAGAGCACCCACAACTTGTGGTGGCAAGCTGTTCCACTGGTTAATTGTTCTGTTAGGAAGTTTCTCCTTAATTCCAGGTTACTTCTCTCCTTGATTAGTTTCCATCTGTTGCTTCTTGCCCTGCCCTCTGGTGCTTATATCTATACCTCCATATGTCTGTCTGTCTGTAAAATGTCCATCTAGTCAGTCAGTCAGTCAGTCAGTCAGTCAGTCAGTCTGCCTGCCTGCCTGCCTGCCTGCCTGCCTGCCTATCTATCTATCTATCTATCTATCTATCTATCTATCTATCTATCTATCTATCTATCTATCTATCTCTATCTAACTCTATCATCTCTATCTCTATCTATCCTCTTTATCTATCTATCATCTATATCTATCATTTATCTATCTAATCTATCATCTATCATCTATCTATCTATCTATCTATCTCTCTATATCTATCTAACTCTATCATCTCTATCTATCTCTATCTCTCTATCCTCTTTATCTATCATCTATCATCTATCTAATCTATCATCTATCTAATCTATCTATCTATCTATCTATCTATCTATCTATCTATCTATCTATCTATCTATCTATCATCTACACACACACACACACACACACACGTGATATATTTATTTATATAACATTGGTTGTTGTCAGTGTCTCTAACTCCATTTGGACCCCGGCTTCGCAATTTCCTGACAAACATCTATTCCTACATCAGAGCTTCCTGTATCTTTGTGCATCAACTGGTTTCCCGCCCTAAATCTCACACCCTGAGCAGCACCAAGCTTTTCAACCCAGCAACTGGTACCTGGTTTTCCAAGAAGCGACGGACTTTGTGAATGTCAGGATAGTAATCGTTGCGGACAATGATCTGCAGCCAACGGATACGAATCTCGGCATTCATGTTTTCCAGCTGGGCCGAGTAGCATTCGGACAACTTCGTTACCACCTCTGGGGAAGACAACATTTATCTCGTTTGCTTTTAATTCAATTTGGAGGCCATCCAATTCTTCAACGACTCTGGATGGTGCACGTGTGCGTGTGCCGATTAAAAATTTCTGGAAAGTCATTAAGGTGGAAACAATATGGATCTCATTCCAGAGGACAGGCACCTGCTCAGTGAAATAACACTTTCTGACGACCCTGCGACTAACCTCACTGGACAGCCAGAAATAACTTATAAAAAGAAAATTTATGTAGCTCAAGAGTTGAAATTGTGGGGTCCTTGGTGCTCTCTGAGCTTGGTTGTTTTCTTGCAGATGTTTCATTACCCTACTACCGTGTTGGCAAAACTGTAGCACGCTGAGCCACTTCTTCCGGCACGCGAGAGCTTGGCCGGAAGAGCCTCACTGCACATGCTCGTGCGCCACCAAAGCCCGACAGCTGATTGTTGGGTATCTGGTGCGCATGCGCAAGGGGAGGCACGGAAAACACATGCAAATGCAGATACGCAGTGCACGTGGGGGGGTCATGCGCGTGGGGGGGTTGCGTGTGCATGCACATATGGATGGCACATGGGGTGATCACGCATGCATGCACAGATGCATGGCGCGTGATCATGTGTGCAGGCACGTGGTGGGGAAATCGTGTGCATGCAGATGAACGGCATGCGCTGATTGCACACACATGTGCAGATGCATGGCACATGGTAGGGGGAATCGTGCACAGACGCGCAGCACACAGCAGGGAGATTGCATGCACATGTGCAGGGGCTATGGGGGCCCCCAACATGCATTGCCTTCTAGGTACTGGCACGCAACCTTGAGCTCACAAGCGTGCACGCAATTATTGGCACGGGAGCCGAAAAAGGTTTGTCACCACTGCCCTACTTGGTAATTAAACTCACCGTGTGGCAAGGGCGACCCATCCAGTAACCTATCCAGGAAAAGCACCGTTTGGAATGTTTGCCACTCGGCGATGTTGACGCTGTTCGCAGCCGCTCCTGCGTCCAGAGGTTCTGTGGTCCAGAGATGGAATAGCGTCTCCACCGGCTGGGTCAAGATGGATCCCTGAGATAAGTCTGGTTCAACTAAAGGAGGCCCTGTGGCATTGAGCCAGCGGTCAAACTCTAGCCCTGCAACAGATTTGGCGACAAGGATCAACTTGGAAACGCGCCCCAGGTGTGCAGACTGACTGCGATCTCTCAGTCAGGCTCAAACAGAAAGCTTTCTCCCCACAGATCATCTAGTTCAGGGGTCTCCAACCTTGGCAACGTTTAAGACTTGTGGACTTCAACTCCCAGAATTCTGGGAGTTGAAGCCCACAAAGTCTTAAAAAGTTGCCAAGGTTGGAGACCCCCTGATCTACTTAACATTTGTAGAACGCAGTCAACGTGCTGATGTGGGCTTAGCGTTTTGCAGCTTGGCTAGTTAGGTATATGTCAAGCCTGTGTGCAGGGTGTCCTCGACTTACAACAGTTCATTTAGTGACCGTTCAAAGTTACAACGGCACTGAAAAAAGTGACTTATATGACTGGTTTTCGGTTACGACCTTTACAGTATACCCATGGTCATGTGATCAAAATTCAGATGCTTGGCAACTGGTTCCTACTTATGGCGTCGCTGTGTTCCAAGGTCGTGTGATCGCCTTTTGCGTCCTTCTCGCGAACGAACTCAATGGGGGAAGCCAGGTTCATTTAACAATCATAGCATACCCATGATCACGTGGCCAACATTCAGATGCCTAGGAACTTGCTCCTATTTATGACTATGGTTGCAGTGTCCCAGGGTCATGTGATCACTTTTTGCAATCTTCTGACAATGGGGAAGGCTAGATTCACTGAACAAACGGGTTGTTCACTTAACAACTGCAATGATTCACTTCACAACTGTGGCGTGAAAGGTCGTACAATGGGGCAAAACCCATTTAACAACTGTCTCGCTTAACAACAGAAATTTGGGGCTCATAATCTGAGGACTACCTGTAGTTGGTCTCCTTCATCTGGGCAGCACTCCTAAGACTCTGTGTGTGTGTGTATGTGTGTGTATGTGTGTGTGTGTGTGTGTGTGTTACGTTCAAGGTCCTCTTCCCTACCTGTTTTGCAATCGATGCATTGTTCTTTCAGGTCTGGAAAAAATGCCAAGAAGGAATCCAGCAGATCTTGGGCTACAACACTTGTGAACTTGTACTTCTCGATATAAGTCTGAAAGAGAGCCAGCGTAAACATGGGTTACAAAATTAACGGAAACAGGCTAGGCTGAGCGAGAGGAAACTGGAGGGGCCCGGAGTGGAAATGGCCAGAAAACCAACAGAGATGAAGACGAACGCACTAGAGAACGAAGTAAAATATTACAATTGAAGGAGATTCTCTAAGGGGAAGAGCAGAAAATGATCAAGATTTAAATAAATCAAAGAAATAAAGAAATGTGCTGCATTTCTAATGGTCTGACACATAAATCCCCACTGATGGAAAATTTCTAGAGGTCGTTCATATACAATATTTTTCTTTAAATTAGAGGGCTCCAGTCCTTTATGACAGCACAGTAATTTAGGAGACTGAGACTGAATTCTGAAATAAAATCAATAATGCTCCAGAGCTTTTAGCAAAACGTGTGTAGGGATATACTGCACGAGTCAAAAAGAGGGCTGTGAAAATATTTACAGACCCCTCACATCCCAGACATAAACGGTTTCAACTCCTTCCCTCAAAATGACGCTATAGAGCACTGCTCACCAGAACAACTAGACGCAAGGAGTTTTCCCCTGAATGCCATCACTCTGCTAAACAAATAATTCCCTCAACACTGTTCAACTATTTACTAAGTCTGCATTACTATTAATCTTCTCATCACTCCTTATCACCCATCCCCTCCCACTTGTGGCTGTATGACTGTAACTTTGTCGCTTGTATCCTTACGATTTATATTAACTGTTTCCTAGTATGATCCGATTGCTTATTGTACCCTATGACTATCATTAAGTGGTGTACCTTATGATTCTTGACTCTTGACGGATATATCTTTTATGTACAGTGAGAGCATATGCATTAAAGACAAATTCCTTGTGTGTCCAATCATACTTGGCCAATAAAATCATTCCTGTTCTGTTCTATTCTATTCTATTCCCCCCAAACCTTTCAGGCACCAGGGACCAGTTCCGTGGAGAGGGGTTTTTCTGCAGAGGGGATGTGGTTTCGTGTGCCCGGTTTCTGGCATGCTACAAAGTAAATGGGGAAGCCAGATTCACTTAAAACCGTGTCACTGTTGCGGTTAGCCAGCAGCAGGTGCAGATGGCTGAGGAGAGTGAGGACTCTGATGAGGGGCCAGGACCATCAGGGAGTGGACTGCTGCCTTCAGAGATTGTGGGGGATGGCAGCAGCGATGAGGAGGTTCCCGAGAAGCCTGTGCCAAGTGCACGTGCATGAAGGATTGCTCGGAGGAAAGAACAATTACAGCAGCATAGGCGACTCAGGAGTAAGGCTGCAAGGTAATGTCCCCTCCCTCAAGAGGACAAAAGCCAGGTTTGGAAAAGGGTTCTTTGCAGACAGCAAAGAAGCTCTGAAGCTCAACTTGTGGACTTCTTAGTTCGTGTTTGGAGAATCTTGAAAATTCTTATCTCTGGGCTTTTGGCATCATTGACAAACAACTTGGCAAGGCTCTTTCTTGTCGGAGCTAATTAGTGGAAAGCAGCCTTTTATCTGTAAAGGAACATAATTGGTTATTAAACCTTAAAAGGTGGGAGCTGTATTTGCTCTTTGGGAACCCGGTTGGGTCAGAACAATTACTAACCTAACAACGGTGGCAAGAAAGATTGTAAAATGGAGCAGAATTCAATTAACAACTGTCTTGTTTAGCAACAGAAATTTTGGGCTCTATTGTTGCTGTAAGTCGAGGACTACCTCTAAGGAGCCAACTTTCAAATAAAGGACTGAGATCTAAACTCCACCCTTGTTTTTTAGATGGAGTCATGTTTTTATGAAGGATTCAACTGAAAATGACTGGATTCCACTGAGATTCACTGGCAAAGTCGAAGGTGCAATCAAACCAGGTTACTAACTCGGAGAAAGGCATCAAAATGTGTTGGGTCTCCGCACAGCTGAGACAGATAGTAAACAAAGCAGAACCCTTTCTCGTAGGTGAAGAGGTTCATCAGGTTGCTGGGATTCACACCTGGACAAAAAAAGGAAGAGAAAAAGAACTTTAGGTAACAGCGATAAAAAAAAAAAAATGGCAATACAGGTAGTCCTCAACTTATAACCATAACTGAGCCAAAAATATCCATTGCTAAGGAAGGCAGTTGTTAAGTGAGTTTTGCCCCCATCTTATGACGTTCCTTGCCACAATTGTTAAGCGAATCACTACAGTTGTTAGTAACATGGTTGTTTAGGTGAATTTGGTTTCCCTGTTGACTTTGCTTGTCAGAAGGTTGGAAAAGGATATGATGGGACACTGCAACCGTCATAAATGTGAGTCATTTCCAAAGTGTCTGAATTTGGATCTCGTCACCATGGGGGTGCTGCAACATTTTTAAGTGTGAAAAATGGTCATAGGTCACTTTTTTCAGATGGTCACTAAACGAATGGCTGTAAGTCAAAGACTACCTGTAAACATTTTTTATGGGGGGGGCGGAGACATTGTTTTCTTCGTCTTCGTAATATAACTTTCTTTGGAATGGACTTTTTAGAACCATCACTGTGCGTGTTGCTCTACAAATGCAAAGCTGAGGATCGAAGAGCTGAAGAACCAGCTTCCAAAGTAAGAATTGGGGCTTTGCAGGGGTCCCCGACTTTTCCAGCTTTGCAGACCAGCGGCGGCAGGGGCGAGAGAGGACAACTGTGAGCGCACAGCTCCATTTGTGCAAGAGGCAGGCACACGTGCCTCCATTTGCCACTCCCCCAAATATATGAGGTGCGTTTGTGCCTGGAGGTTGGGGACCCCTGCTTTAGAGGGTTTTATGAACCCAGCCAATCCATGTTTATCCCACAAGCTTTGTCTTTTAATGACCCTGTAATCCCTCAAATCTGGGTGGAGCTGAGTGTTTACTGGCCAGATGTCCTTCCTGTCGCCAATGAGGAGTTCGCAGCCGATAATTACTCATTGTGCCCAGAGAGAGAAATATCTGCCGCTACCTAGGATCGAACTCACAGCCTCCTGATCTTCATTTTATAAAAGACAAGACCCAGCCCTCTTTGTTACCTGGTTCAAGTTTAACCTGAAGTTTGCTGACAGGATTGTCCTCCCCAAGGAGCTTCATCTGTCGGTGAAGGGCATCAAGGCGGAAAGCTGTTTCCAGGCACGTAAAAGCAGCACCTGTCCACGCCACCCCCCCAAAAAGAACCCGAATGGATTTTAATCTGAAAGTTATAATTTCTCCAGATTATGTGAAAGTGCAGAAGACTCTGTCTTCTGATGACTCTGTCTTCTGAGGTTACCCCTCTGTCAGGATTCCAACAGTTACCCCCATTTAAATCATGAGTTTCGAGCCAAACTTCCAAAACTTCCAAAGGATTTATTGGGAGTCAACATGACGGCACTGTCTGGATGTAGCCGACCCTGAGACACATCATTCATGGTCACGCTTGACCCTGGTTTTCCCTCCACCCCCTGGGTGTATTGTAATTCATATTCTCCAATGGGACACGTCCATAGCCCAGAGTCATCAATCGTGCTCTCGAGTTAGAATTTTGTGCAGCAGAAACTTCCATCACCTAGTTACTATCTTCGAAAAAACATTTATGGAATACAGTTTCAGTTTGGCAAGCCGCTGCACTGTTCCCCCCTATCTTTCTGTTGGCAACTCTAACAAGACCATAGAAATATTGTATGAGTTGACACCCTCTATATGGTTTTCTCTCCATAAGTAGAGTCCTGCTTTTATTTGATCCGTGTTCTGGATCCTTCTGTGATCCAAGCTCCATGGCCTCAACCCCTTGAACCACCCAACCTGCTGGATCTGAGCAGCTCAGCCTTTGGTGGGCTGCCCCATCCCACTGCGACATCATGGCAGCTCGACTAATCATTGCCACAGGGAATCTTATGCTCTAGAGTAGGGCTTCTCAACCTTGGCAGCTTGAAGGTGTGTGGACTTCAATTCCCAGAATTAGGCAGAGCTGGCTGGGGAATGCTGGGAGTTGAAGTCCACCAATCTTCAAGTTGCCACGGTGGAGGAACACTGTCCTACCTAGAGATCAGGGGTCTACGAATTTGGCAATTTTAAGACTTGTGGATTTCAACTCCCAGAAGTCCTCAGCTGGCTGGGAAATTCTAGGAGTTGTAATAACAGGTAATCAGAGTTGGAAGGGACCTTGTAGGGTCATCTAGTCCAACCTCCCACCCAAGTGAGAGACACTACACCATTTCTGACAAATGGCAGTCCAATCTCTTCATGAAAGTCTCAAGTGATGGCAACTTTAAGACTTGTGGACTTCAACTCCAGAAGTCTTACAGTGAAGAACTTCAATAGGGTTTGTCACATTTTAAAGATTCAAGGCAAGGAATGATTTAATTTGTCTTAATAACAACAACAACCACCTTTATGGTCATTGTGTGATGACCCAGGGTGGGATACAAAATAAACAGTCACAAAAACAGGTGAAGCCCCTTTTATTCCTTCACTTTGCTTCAGAGCTCCAAGGATCCTTGACTGGAGACAAAAAACTCCCCCACAAGCAGTTACAAAAAGGAGGAAATGCAGTTTAAACAAAAATGCCTATAAATTATAAAGAATAGAAACAACACAAACCACACTGAAGCAATTAAGGGAACCAGGCAGGATAAGGGCTTGAAGACATCCACAGATATCGGAACATACACTGTGAAGGACGCCAAACTCAGAGAGGAACGACAGACTAGAGATATTTCCACACTTTGTTTCCACACTTTGTTTCCATACGCATGTCCATCCTTTTAACCAGTTCTCACCGCTACAGCCCATGAAGAGGATCAAGGCCCTTTCCTCCCCCGTAGACCACACCATTTACGTCTCTCCCTTATCCTCTCCTCCCGGCCTGTGCCCTTCCCCAGCCTCCTCCACAACCTCCGGAGCCACACTTCCACTCCCTGTTGGCTGTTCCTCCACTCCTTCGGAGTCAGTCTCCAACAGGGGCATGACACATTGTACAGTACATATATATATATATATATACACATACATACACACACACACCGAAATTGATTTTGCTCCTGCTGGTGCTATCCATAACAAAAATACAACATAAATAATATAGAAAATGGTCCTTACACAAATAATTGGGGAGAAACTATATGGAATAGTACAGGTGGTCCTCAACTTACAATCACAATAGAGCAATTTCTGTTGCTAAGCGAGATAGTTAAGTGAGTTTTACGCCATTTCACAACCTTTCTTCACATAGGTGTGAAGTGAATCACTTCACTGGTTAAGTATTTAACACAGTTTTTAAGTATATCCCTATAGTCATGTGATCAAAATTCAGGTGCTTGGCAACTGGTTCCTATTTATGATGGTTGCAGTGTTCCATACGATCCGCTTTTGCGACCTTCGGACAAGCAAAGTCAATTGCGGAAGCCTGATTCACTTAACAACAAGCTCCAGGAAATGAAACCGGAGCCGCGGTGGCACAGTGGTTAGAGTGCAGTACTGCGGGCTACTTCTGCTGACTGCCGGCTGCCTGCAATTTGGCAGTTCGATTCTCACTGGCTCATAGTTGATTTAGCCTTCCCTCCTTCCGAGGTGGGTAAAATGAGGGCCCAGATTGTTGGGGGCAAGAGGCTGACTCTGTGAACCGCTTAGAGGGCTGGAAAGCACTGTGAAGCGGTATATAAGTCTAAGGGCTATTGCTACTAACTTAGCAACTGCAGCGATTCACTTAACAACGGAGGCAAGAAAGGTAGTAAAATGGGGCAAAACTCGCTTAACAAATGTCTCAACAACAGACACGTTGGTGGTCAATTGTGGTCATAAGCCGAGGACTACCTGTGTGGCTTTGTCAATGCCTTGGCAAAAAAAACAAACGGACCTGGAATATTGCATCCAGTTTTGCGATATAAAAAAGAACGCAGAGATTCCAGAACTGGAGTGTCAAACTCAAGCCCCATGGGCCGGATGCTTAGATCTGGAAAGGGTGAAGGACTGGCCCACGGGGCCTCTGCCAGAGAAAACTGAGCTCGCAGGGAGGGGGCTCCATTTTCACTGGGCAGAGGGCTAGCAAAACAAACTAAAAAGAAAACAGAAGGAGAAATGTTTCCCCCGTTGCATTTGAGCATGCAAGAAGGGACGGGAAAGGAGAAAGGGAAAGAGGGAAGAGAAAGAAGAAAAGATGGGAAGAGAGCAAGGAAGGAAAAATAAGGAAGGAGGGGAAGGGAGAAGAAAGGAGAATGAAGAGGAAAAAGAAAAGGAAGGGAGGGTAGGAAGTGAAGGAAGGAAGGAAGAAATGGAGGGAGGGAAGGAGGGAGAGAGGGAGGGAAGGAGGGAGAGAGGGAGGGAAGGAAGAGTAGGAAGAAAGGAGGGAGGGAGGGAGGGAGGGAGGAGGGAGAGAGGGAGGGAAGGAAGGGAGAGTGGGAAGGAAGGAGGGAGAGAGGGAA
>NW_020769489.1:459858-519535 GCF_900518735.1 Pseudonaja textilis | reverse complement strand
GAGGGAGAGAGGGAGGGAAGGAAGAGTAGGAAGAAAGGAAGGAGGGAGGGAGTAGATTATGAGAGTGGAGGGAGGGTCTCAGGGAAGTCCTGCCTTAGCATTTGGCCACCACAGGTGTCCCCGACACAAGTGACGTCCAGCTGGCCACGCCCACCCTGGCCACAGCCGAAGTCCAACACGACCCTGATGTGTCCCTCAATGAAATTGAGCTTGACGCCCCGCTCTAGAAAGATCCAAGCTGGCCTTGGCAACCCCCTCAGTTTAAAGGCGCAATGCCCAGCTTGAGACGGAACTTACCGTAAGTCTCCGTCGTGATTCGGCGCTGAGCGTAAGTGGCCAGCCCTTCGCTCAACCACATCTCTTCCCAGGTGGCATTGGTGACGGCGTTGCCAAACCAGCTGTGGGCTACTTCGTGGATGATGTCGATGATGAGGAACTCATCGCTCTCCAAGATGGAGGAGATGACGAAGGTCAAACATGGGTTCTCCATGGCGACGATGGGGAACGAGGGAGGGAGGAAAACGATGTCGTACCTGGAAGCAAGAGAAGGAAATCAACTCGGATCAACCTGCAAACCTTGAAGCCATCATTCTCAAAGCAGGAAGACAAGACAGACAGGCGAAAAAAAGGTAGGCATGAATAAAATTCCCTCACAAATTGCCTCACTTGTTAAACAAATCACTGCAGTTGTTAAATTAGTAAGGTGGCCGTTAAGTGAATCCGGCTTCCCCAATTGGACTTTGCTTTTCAGAAGGTCGCAAAGGGTGATCACACGACCCCAGCAGGACTCTGTAACCGTCATAAATATGAGTCAGTGGCCAAGCATCTGAATTTTGACCACGTGACAATGGGGATGGTACAACAGTCAAAACTGTGAAAAACGGTCGTATGTCCCTTTTTTTCAATGCCATTGTAACTTCGGTCACAATGCGAATAGTTAAAAAGTTGAGGACTACTCACATTAATTAAAAATTGATATAAAAGAAAAAAGGTTTATAAATCCAGGGTTGGGGGTTAATGTCACTGGAGAGCAACGGCTGCCTATCAAGAATCTCTTGTGATCCAAGGTATATCCTGTCTCTCCTCTATACCCTGTTAGTAATCCTAACCCAGTAAATTAAGATGAAAGGAAGAAACTGATTTTATTTATTTATTTATTTATTTATTTATTTATTTATTTATTTATTGAATTTATATTGCTGCCTATTCGAGGTGGTTTACACAATGTAAAACCACATTTAAAATAAAAAACAAAAAACAATAAAAACTAACAAAAAGAGTCAAATTAATAAAGTACAATAGAACAAATCTGGAAAATATATATAGTTTTTTAAATCACCCCCAACTCCCACCCTCCGTCCCAACAACAGCAAATCACACGAGCCATTTGATGGGCTCCATCCCGCTCTGGGTTCCCCATGGCACAGAATCAGAGTGTTAGAGTGGCGGCCATTTTAATTTCTGAGGGAATGATGTTCCATAGAGAGGGAGCCACCACAGAGAAGGCCCTTCTTCAAGGCCCCACCAGGTGTATCTCCCTCAGGGATGGGACCCGGAACATTCCCTGCTCTGATGGGTTGGGTAGATGTGACCGGCAAGAGACGTTCCCTCAGATAACCTGGTCCCATTTTGCAGCTAAATGTGAAATATTGTCCCAAAGGTGCTTTTTCCAGAGGCAACTGGACTTTCTGGTTTTTCTTTGAAGATGTTTCGCTTTGCATCCAAGAAGCTTCTTCAGCTCTGAAGAGATGGTGGGGAATGGAAAGATTTACACTCTTTGCAGACAGCTGGTCATTTGCATCTTTTTTAGAAGGTCATTGAGGCCACTTGGAGGTTCGTCTGTGTCCTCAGGGCCACCTGAGTGGTGCAAATGGATGTGGAGCCTTCTTGGAATTGCTGAAAGGATTGTGTTGTAGATTGACGCCAGTGAGGCTCCACACCCATTTGCACTATTCAGGTGACTCTCGGGACACAGGCAAACCTCCATGTGGCCTCAATGACTCTGTGAAAGGATACAAATGACCAGCTATCTGCAAGGAGTATAAATCCTTCCATTCCTCACCATTCAATTAAAGCTGAAGAAGGTTCTTGGATGAGAAGCAAAACGTCTTCAAAGAAAAAACAAGGAGCAAGGGTCTTTTAATTTCATGGCTGCTATCACCGTTGGCAGTGATCTTGGAGCCCCCCAAAATAATAAAACCTGTCACTGCTTCCATTTCTTCCCCTTCTACTTGCCAGGAAGTCATGGGGCCAGATGCCATTAACTTAGTGGGATTTTTTTTAAGTATTATGCACGCTCTACTACATACGGAAAACATTTCTGCAAAAAAATAATAATTGTTATCTATATATATCAAAGTGAAATGCCACTCATAAATCACCACAAAATTCTCCAGAATTGTAAAGCCTACAAACTTGAAATTTGGCAACTATGTTCCTCTTGGCTTCTAGGGGATCACTAGGAAAGGATTTTTTGAAATGACAATCAGAGCATTAGTATTTCGTATATTATTATGAACATGCTCTGATGCTAAGGAGTTCTACTCCCCCTCCCCACCTGAAAAGAAATCTGTTCCAAATGCAAAACACAAGCAGAAGCAGTTTTACTTTCATAGCACCAAGCAGCTTTAGTACAGACCAGTTGAGCTAAGCCATGCCCAGGCTCCTTGCTGTCTCCCTTCTTGCTCACACAGCAAATACTGTTTCAGTTTCCAAACAGCCCTCCACTTTCTCACACACTGACAGGACACTAGCCAGATGAATACCGATGGATGCTGGTAGGCAGAGGCAGAACTCCCCCCCTCCCATTTTCCTCCAAAAAAACTAAGCCCAACCACATAGTTTTGTAGCGCAGCACGGGTACAGAGCTAGTTATCTATATTCTTAGGCATGCATGAATACTCTGTGTATAAGTATAAAAAGGAACCATTCTTGTCTTCAGCCTCTATTTCTCACCACGATGATATCAAGAGAGCAAAACGTGCAATGTCACATCACAAGATAAGCTCTGCCTTTTTCAGCCTGCGTTGCGAGTTGCACGTGAATACAGAAGGAACAGAATTGGCACCCCAACATGCATTTCTTTCCTCTCGTCCCAGCGGAGACCTATGCATGCTATAATGAGCTTACCTGCCCCATATGTAGGGCCCGTAGAGGGTCTCTGCAGCGCTGAGCCAATGCTCCACCCGACCTGAGAGTTTGCCGATGGCTGTGGACAAAAGGCATGGCTCGGCCCAGACTTTGCTCCTGTTTGCAAAGAAGGCAGAAAAACAACAGATAACAGATAATCAGAGTTGGAAAGGACCTTGTAGGTCATCTAGTCCAACCCCCCACCCAAGCGGGAGACCCTAAACCATTTCTGACAGATGGGAGTCCAATCTCTTCTTGAAAGTCTCAAGTGATGGCACACCCACAACTTCCGAGGGCAACTTCTGTTCTGTTAGTTGATTATTCTCCCTGTCAGAAAGTTTCTCCTTGTTGAATTTCTCCTTGTTCAGTTTCCATCCATTGTTCCTTGTCTGGCCTTCAGGTGCTTTAGAAAATAGCTTGACCCCCTTCCTCCTCTCTGTGGCAGCCCCTCAACTATTGGAAGACTGCTATCTTGTCTCCCCTGGTCCTTCTCTTCCCTAGACTAGCCAGGCCCAGTTCCTGCAACCATTTGTCGCATGTTTTAGCCTCCAGTCCCCTCATCACCCTGGTTGCTCTTCTCTGCACTTTTTCTAGAGTCTCAACATCTTTTTTAACAGTGCGGGGACCAAAACTGGATGCAGTACTCTAAGTGTGGCCTTACTAAGGCTTTATAGAGTGGTATCAGTACCTCCCTTGATTTTGATTGTATCCCCCTGTTAATACAATTTAGGATTGCATTGGCTTTTTTGGCTGCCTCTGCACACTGCTGGCTCATATTTAGCTGGTTGTCCACTAAGACTCCAAGATCCCTCTCACAGAATTCACACTGGGGCTTAGCACAAATTTGGCAGTCCTGCTATGGAGGTGCAAAGTAACACTTTAATTGCACACTTTAAAGAAGGTTCACAATTCCAATATAAGTAGTCCTCAACTTATAACAGTTCACTTAGCGATTGTTCAAAGTTACAACGGCACTGAAAAAGAGTGACTTACGACCATTTTCACACTTACGACTGTTGCAGAAACCCCACAGTCACGTGATTTAGTGATGCTGGACAACTGACTCACATTTATGACGGTTGCAATGACCCTTTTTACGACCTTCTGACAAGCAAAGCCAATGGGGAAGCCAGATCCATTGACCAACAATTGTATTACTAGCTTAACAACTGCAGTGATTAACTGAACAAACGTGGCAAGAAAAGTTGTAAAATGGGGCCAAAACTCACTTAACAAATATCTCACTTACGAACATCAATTTTGGGCTCAATTGTGGTCGTAAGTTGAGGACTACCTGTGGTCAACTCATAAAATATTCCTCTGGTCTTTTTAGAGTTGCCAACAGAAAGGTAGCGGGGAGCAGTGCGGCAGCTTGCAAACCGAAACTGCATTCTATAAATGTTTTCAAAGATAGTAACTAGATGACCAAAGTTTCTGACACGTGAAATTCTAACTAGAAAGCATGATTGATGACTCTGGGCTATGGATGTGTCCCATTGAAGAATATGAATTATGATACACCCAGGGGGTGGGGGAAAACTAGGGTCAAGGATGACAAGGAATGATGTGTCTCAGAGTCGGCTACACCTAGGCAGTGCCGGCATGTTACCTCCCAATAAATCCTTTTGAAGTTTTGGAAGTTTGGCTCAAGACTCAGGATTTAATTGGGAGAAACTGCCGGAATCCTGACAGCTGTAGTTTATAACTGCATTCTTTAGCGATAGCACTTCTGGTCTGAATTGCAGTCATAACTCAAGGACTCCCTGTATGGCTTGCCACAAATTGTTGAACTGCAATTCCCAGACTCTTCAGCAAGCACAGTGGTTAAGATACAGCTTAGCAATATTCCTGCCTTCCATCATCCCTGCCTAAATCAGAGCAGGGTAACTTACCTAGGACCAACCTCCGCAGCAACAAGATCCCCGGCCACCAGAGCCACCAGGTAAGCAGGAATGGGGTACTCCATGTAGAACTGGTATATGCCATCTTCTTCCTCATAGGTACTTTGGGTGGCACTCATTAACACCTGCATACCTGCAGGGGCCTGTGAAAAAGTAAAACAGAATAATAAGAGTTGAAAGGGTTCTTGGAGGTCCTCTAGTTTAGAGGTCGTCAACCTTTTGGACCTCGGGGACCACCAAACTCATCATTTTAGATCCCAGGGACCACTAACCGGTTCTGTGGGCGTGGCCTAATTTGTGGGTGTGGCTTGGTGGTCATGTGACTGACTGGGCATGGCTTGTATGTAAATATTATAAATATTTATATAAATATTGATTTTTTTTATAAAAAAGAACAACTTTTACCCCAAATCAGGCAAAGCAGGCAGGCAGATTGAGTTGCTCACGGAATCACAGATTTATTCAGAGGTCTATCCATCTGCCATTGGTTAGCTCAGTCTGTCACATAAAATTTGCTTGCAAGCAAACTCACAAAATTAACTCACAGCACACCATGCATGTAAATATTGCATTTTTTATTAAAAAAAGAGCAAATTTTACCCAAAATCAGGCAAAGCAGGCAGGCAGATTGAGTTGCTCACAGAATCATTCAGTGATCTATCTGCCATCGGCTAGCTCAGTCTCTCAAATTTGCTTGCCGTGAGCCTGCACTGGATTTGCTTGCACGCAAACCTTCAGTCCTAAGGGAGGTTCGGCTGTGCTGAGCTGAAGAACTAAAGACTAGCTAGAAAGCAAGAAATCCAACCATTTCCTGCTTCCTACTAATCTAAATCTCCCGGCACAGCAGAACAGCTGATGGTCGGTAAAAGGAAAAATAGCAACTTAGCAGACAAGTTTGCCCAGTAAGGAGTGAGTGGGCGGGTAGGGTTCCCGCGGACCATGTGGGCGATACAGCCTTGTGTTTCTGCGCAGCCTGGATTAATTGCTTTGTGGGGGTGCTCTGAGGGTGAGATTTCTCTGCGGCCCACCAAAATTTTCTCACAGCCCACCAGTGGGCCACAGCCCACCAGTTGGTGACCACTGCTCTAGTTCACCCCATGGCTAAAGGACACGCTATACCAGTGATGGTGAACCTATGGCACACGTGCTTGAAGTGGCACACAGAAACATCTCTCCGGGCACGCCAGCCGTCACCTGTTGCTCTTCCGGTTTCTGGCACACGCATGCATGCCTGCCAGCTGGTCTTCACGCATGCAGGAGCACCGGAAACTGGAAGAGCAGCTCCCCGGTGCATATGTGTGCTGGCAAGCTGGTCTTCACCCACGCATGCACGCCAGAAACTGGAAGACCTGGAAACCAGAAGCTCAGCTTCATGAGCGCTAGAGAGCTGCTCTTCTGGTTGCCATCCCCGCGCGCACACCAGTGTTGCGATTAGCCAGCAGCAGGTGCGGAAGGCTGAGGAGAGCGAGGAGTCCGATGAGGGGCCAGGACCGTTAGGGACTGGACTGCTGCCTTCAGAGATTGTGGGGGCTGGCAGCAGCGAGGAGGAGGTTCCCGAGGAGCCTGTGCCAAGTGTGCGTGCGCGCAGGATTGCTAGTAGGAAAGAACAGTTACAACAGCACGGGCGACTCGGGAGTAAGGCTGCAAGGTAATGGCCCCTCCTTCAAGAAGATAAAAGCCAGCTGTGAAAGGAACGTAGTTTGCAGAAGGCAAAGACGTTTTGAAACTCCAGCCTCGCGAACATTCCGGTATCCTGAGTTTAAATTTGAAGCTTCTTGTATTGTACATTATTTCTTGTCTGTTATCTTTTGGCAAGTCTCGCACAGTTTGGCAAGGCTTGTGCTTATCACAGCTAATTATTTTGCAGAAGCATTAAAAGGTTTCTGTTCCTTTTGGCTTGTGTTTGATTTGTTGGGAAGGGCGTGGGTCAGAACACCCAGGAGCTGCTCTTCTGGTTTCTTGTGCTCCCATGTGCATGCGTGCGTGCTCCCACTCAGTACCGGAAAGGTTTGCCAACACTGCCCTATACCATTCCAGACAAATAGTCATCCAGTCTCTTCTTAAAAACTTCCATTAATGAAGCACCCACAACTTCTTGAGGCAAGTTATTCCACTGGTTAATTGTTCTAACTGTCAGGAAATTTCTCCTTAGTTCTAAGTTGCTTCTCTCCTTGATTAGTTTTCACCCGTTGCTTCTTGTCCTGCCTTCAACTGCTTTGGAGAATAGGTTGAAATCCTCCTCCTCCTCTTCTTTGTGGTAGCCCCTCAAATATTGGAACACCGCTATCATGCCACCCCTACTCTTGATCTAGGGACCAACTAAAGCAGAGGTGGGGAACTATGGAGAAACCTTTATGACTTGTGAACTTCAACTCCCAGAATTCCTGAGCCGCCTATGTTGAATTTGAAGTCCATAAGTCATAAAGGACCCACGATTCCCCACGCCTGAAGCAAAGTGTGAGGAATATCCATCCTCTCTTCTCCAAAAGCTTGAGCTGGACCGCATGTCCTAGCAACCTAGATTCTGTCCTGAAGAAAGCTCGCTTCTCCATCAGTTGTGCCTTGCTCACGATGCTCAAACCCCATGCGCAATCCTAAAACATAACCCACAGCTTCCCTGCGATCAGAGTGTTAGGAATAACAAGGTTACCTAACGTAGTTTGGGTAAAATAATATATATAAACTATGATAGTAAGTTTAAGTGTGTGTCACTTTAAACTGCAAAGCACGTAATTTTGGGTGCGGTTATGAAACTGCCATAAGAGGGAGCAAGAGAACCTGCTGAATTGCTGACGATTGCTGGTTTGCCTGGATTGATGGTGTGCTAAGTGCGTGTTCCCTGCTACTGGAGGAAGAAAGGAGGTTTGACTTCTTCATATCTCTACCGCGAGGAGATATATTACTGGACTGATATTTGTAAGTTTACTGACCTCTCTTTTTCGACACTGGACTTTGCAACTGAATAATCCCTGGACGGACTGAATTAGTGAATGATATATGAACTGTTTTGACTATGCTAAAACTCTTACTGGAATAAACTATTTAACTAGCACAGTGTATCTGTTTTACTGAGTGTAAGCTACAAAAACGTTTATCTCACATATTTTGCTTGCCTGCCTGCCTGCCTGCCGTGCAGATTCTGCTAGGGTGTATCCCTAACACAGAGTCTTTCAATGGTGGCAATTGACAGTCTGAGGCAGTTTACTGGAAGGAACAAGCTGGCCTATTCACAGAATGGCTGCCCCGGAGCGAGCAGTGATTAATCACAAAACAGCCATTGATCTGAAAGCATGTGTGAGGATGCTCCCTAGCGTGGCCTTTGGTAGCCCCTGCCATGTACCCAACGGCTGGTTTTTTTTTTTTCCACAGCTTGCTTTGCTAAGTCACACGTAAAAGCCTTGGGAGGAAGCAGTGACCAATGAGGGAGAGGATTCAGAAAGGGGATTAGGAGTGGGGGGGGGGGGGGGGGGGGGGGGGGGAACCTGGCTACTGGTTGTAAGAGCTTCTGGAATCACAATCAGAATTCGAAATCTGAATTCTTGTTAAGAGTTTGCAGCATTAAATTCAAATCCAGAAAACACACAAATGACTGACTCAGCAGGATCGTTAACTTCTTTATAAACGTAATAAGATGGGTCAAGTTTACAATACCATTAGCAGATTCTTTCAACGTAACATAAGCAAAAACACAAGCAGCAGCAGCTCAGAGCTGATACCAGTTTTTGTAAGCAAGCAAGACTTTCAATTCTCAGCAAAGCACACGGAGCCAAACCGCAGCCAGGCTGTCAGCTCCTATTGGCTGGTCTCTTGCCATGCTTACTTTGTTAACCATGTCTCTGCCGGTTAATGAATATACTCTGACAATTCTGGCAGTTAGGCGAGCGTGAGCTTCAGGTCTGATCAAGTTCTTCTGACATTCTGGGGTGAAGGAAATGCCTTACCTTGACAACTGCGGAGTAAGTGCATTTCACAGCCGGCGTGTCAAAGCAAGGGAAGAAGGAGCGGTTGCACACCGAATGGCCTTGGGTGAAAACGAATGGCTTGGAGTTGCCGTAGGTGAGCTCAGGATCCAGCCACCAGATCTGACAGAAGAAATAGAGAAGTGGGGGAAAAAACAACAACAACAAATAGACAAAATGGATAGTCTTCGACTTACGGTCACCATGAAGCCCCAAGTTTCTGTTGCAAAGTGAGACAGTTGAGTTTTGCCCCATTTTTACCACAATTCTTGCCACAGTTTAGTGAATCATTGCAGCGACGTGGTTAATCAGACGGTTGTTAAGTGAACCTGGCTTCGCCGCTGACACTGTGTGTCAGACGGTCGCAAAAGGGGATCACGTGACCACGGTACACAACCATCATAAATAGGAGTCAGTTGCCCAGAGTCTGAACGTTGATCCCATGACTGCGGAAATTCTACAACGGTTCTTAAGTGTGAACAACGATCATAAAGCCCCTTTTTTCATTTGCCGCTGTAACTTCGAACAGTCACTAAATGAACTATTGCAAGTCAAGGACTACCTGTACTACTGTTGTACTTGTATCTTCTAATACATGGGGGTCCAATTCAATTTCACTGAGGGCCACATCAGGGCTGTGGTGAACCTCGGGTGGGTGTGTGGCCAACTGGGTGGGCATGGCCAGCTTGACAGCACTCACTGGGCATGGCCGACTGGGTGGGTGTGGCCAGCTTGACAGCACTCACTGGGCATGGCTGACTGGGTGGGCGTGGCCAGCTTGACAGCACTCACTGAGGCGTGGCCAACTGGGTGGGTGTGGCCAGCTTGACATCACTCACTGGGGCATGGCCAACTGGGTAGGCATTGCCAGCTTGACACCACTCCCCAAAGTGCTGGCATGTTTCCTCGTCGCACTGGGTAGACCGGGCCAAAGCGATGCGGGCCGGCCCCTTACATTTCCCAGGATGGCCTCACGGGTCAGATCCAACCACATCTGGTCTACGAGCGTTGTGTTTTGTTTTGCTTTTAATATATCTTTACCGTTGACAACTACAAGTATCAAACAAAGTGCAACCATTTTGGCATTACTCTGCCATACATACAAAAATATTACTAAACCATTAACATTCATATTAGCGATACAGTATTTTCATTCCAGATCTATTCACCCTGGCTATTTTTGTTCTGACCTTTCCCTCTTTTTCGCAACTTTTGATAAAACTTATTCCAAGTATCATCATATTCTGATTCCCCCCTTATTTTTCAGTTCTGAAGTTAGTCTATTAGATTCTGCCCTGTTCTAATATCATCCCAGCCAGACAGCAGTGCTATTTACTGAAGACGGGGGTTTTAGGTCAAGGAGGGCTGGCTGGCTGGGGACAATGGGAATTTTAGTCCACCTGGGGACAGCGATTTGGGGAAGGCAACCATACACAAAATCTTCATTTCTGCTGAGATCACTGAAAGCAACTTAGCTCTGGTTGATGAAAGTGTGCAACGGGTCTTCCAGGGTTACAGACCACCTTTCCCACGGCTCATCCCACATACGTACAACAAAAGGCACCCTGACCCATTGGGCGACCTCCTTTCACAGGAAGGGATACAGGTAGTCCTCGACTTGCAACGGCTCATTTAGGGACTGTTCAATGGCACCGAGAAAAGGTGACTTATGACCATTTTTTTTCACTCTCATGACCGTTGCAGCATGCCCGTACTCACGTGATTTTACATTTGGATGCTTGGCAACTGACTCGTATTTATGACGGTCTCAGTGCTCTTGGGTCATGTGATTTCCCTTTTTTGCGACCTTCTGACGAGCAAAGTCAATGGAGAAGTGTGATGACCCCGAGGCGTGGCACAAAAGCAACAAAGTCACAAAAGTAGGTAAAGTCCCTTTAATTCTTCCAACTTGACCCCCGATGTCCAGTTATCATGGGCTGGAGACCTTCTCTAAAACTAACCTCCAAACATATCCTTTGTATTGGAAAAGTATCAGTCCTGTCTGAAGTACATAATATAGACCAGTGGCTGGCTGGGGAATTCTGGGAATTGAAGTCCACCCACCTGAAAGCTGACAACATAGAGAAACACTGAGATAGATGCATTACAAATAGAACTGCATGGAACAATATGCTGCTAACTTAAAACATGTCATCCCCGGCCAGCCTCTTTGATCTCCTAGACAGAGAAAATAGAAAAGCTGGCCAAGGCTGGCGTATTTTAAAATGGTGGCATGTTGTTCAATGAAATTCTATTTTTAATGCACCTATATAAACTACTTCAGGCAGGATGGATAAAATGCCATCACCTAATAGAGGAGGACATGACAGTGAGTGCCAAATAACAGCCCATCCCAAATGGAAAGTGTCCATCTCACAGCCATCCATTCCTCTGGGTAAAAAGTGTCCGAATATGAGCACACTTATTTATTAAATTACTTGCTCAATACCCGTGCTTTGCTATGAAACTATGTGGTCGGGCTTAGTTTTGGGGGAGGAAAATAAGGGGGGGAAATTCTACCTCTGCCTACCAGCACCATTCATCTGGCTAGCATCTTGTCAGTGTGTGAGATAGTAAAGGGCTGTTTGGAAACTGAAACCGTATTTGCTGTGTGAGCAAGAAGGGAGACAGCAAGGAGCCTAGTCGTGGCTTAGCTCAACTGTTCTGTACTAAAGCTGCTTGGTGCTATGAAAGTAAAACTGCTCTCTGCTTGTGTTTTACATTTGGAACAGATTTCTTTTCAGGTGGGGAGGGGGGAGTAGAACTCCTTAGCATCAGAACGTGTTAATAATAATATAGGAAATACTAATGTTCTGATGATCATTTCGAAAAATCCTTTCTTAGTGAGCACCTAGAAGCCAAAAGGAACAAATGTGCCAAATTTCAAGTTTGTGGGCTTTATGGTTCTGGAGATTTTGTGATGATGCATGACTGGTATTTCAATTTTATATATATATATAGATTCTGTTTTGTCAGCAATGTCTGGACTGGCCTTTTTCTCAATTTCCCATTTTTCCAGATGGTTTTATGGATAAGATATAAATACTCTCATTTCTTCAGATAAATTCTTTTGGTATTGGCAGAACATCTGATCCTCAGAACAACAGATGGAACAACTGACGAAAGTATATTATTATTAACACACACTGATGCTAAGGAGTTCTACTCCTCCTCCACACCTGAAAAGAAATCTGTTCCAAATGCAAAACACAAGCAGAGGAGTTTCGGTTTGTTTTAGTTTCACAGCAGCAAGCAGCTTTAGTACAGAACCGTTGAACTAAGCCATGCCCAGGCTCCTTGCTGTCTTCTTCTTGTTCATATAACAAATACTGTTTCGGTTTCCAAAGAGCCCTCAACTCTCTCACACACTGACAGGATGCTAGCCAGATGAATACTGATAGGCAGAGGCAGAATTTTTTCCCCCTTATTTTCCTCCCCAAAAACTAAGGCTGACCACATAGTTTCATAGCGAAGCACAGGTATTGAGCTAGTTAAACTATAGTGAAATTCTCTGGGCGGAAAAAAGATAGCAGTATGTAGAGAAGAATTTTTGTTCTTTCCTGAATACATTTCTCCCTGCTGAAATACAGGTAATTCTCAACTTACAATTATTCATTTAGTGACCGTTATAAGTTACAATGGCATTAAAAGAGGGACTTATGATCATTTTTCACACTTTACAACTCCTGCAGCGTCCCCATGGTCATGTGATTAAAATTCAGACACATGGCAACTGGCTCATACTTATGACGGTTGCCATGGCCCCTTTTGCAACCTTCTAACAACCATATTGCTACATTAACTGCAGTGATTCAGATAACAAATGTGGCAAGAAAGATCACACAATGAGGCAAAACTCACTGAATGTCTGTGCAACAGAAATTTTGGACTCATTTGTGGTCATAAACCGAGGACCACCCGTACACCTTGCTCCTCTCAGCCCAGTCTTCCATTCTGTCCGATTTACATTGCAATTTTGTTTTGACATCCCTGGGTGTAGGCCAAATAATTTTTTTTACCCTCCTACTGTCTGTTTTCTGATCTTTATACAAAGGAAGTTTACCCTTTTCTCTCTTGGTAACCAGGTTTTCTGAGGGTGAGAGAATTCATAAAGAACTTTTTGAAAATCCAAGTCAATTTGGCTAAGTCATCCTGGCTACTCTGGAAGAACACCGAGAAGCTTTAAAAAAAAAAAAGATTACCAAGGAAGGCTCGTGGCTTTGCAGAATCTATGATTAAGTCTTCTTCGGCTAAGTGCGTCCTTTTTTGTTTTTTGATCTCTTTTATATTTATGAATGCTTCCACTAATTTATACCTGAAGTCACATTAAGTCAATAATTTTAGTGTTCCGTTGAGATATCATATTGGCTATTTTCCAAACTTTAGATATACATTAGAGCAGAACTTTCCAAACAGGGCAACTTTTAAGATTTATGGACTTCAACTTCAACTTCCAGAATTCCTCAGCTGTTCTTCAGAAGTTGAAGTCCACAAGTCTTAAAAGTTGCCAAGTTTGGGGACTCTTGCTGTAGAGAGACCAATTTTAGGGAGCCAAGGTATTTTTGTAGAACAAAAATCTCACTGCTTGGGAATGATGTGTGTCATCAATGATTACTCAAACAAACACGCGACCTCTAAACTACCTGATTTTTCCAAATAAATCCTAAAACCTGATCTCTAATCCCCATATGATTGTCTGCATCTTCCTAACCTCTTTTCCCTCCTAAAGCCCTTTCAAGTTATCTGCCCCAAATTTTCAACCGGTTGCAAAGAATTTGTTAGGCCTCCCTAAAATCTTACTATCCTCTTTTATATCTTTTTGCTTCCTGTTTTTATTTTTTTAAAAAAGAAAGTGATTAACTTGCAGGGAAGGAAAGATTTTTCGTTCACAATTTTTGGGGTATCCCTGTTTGTATTAGTTCCCAGAACTTTCTTGGGGGAGGGGATGATAATTTCTATTTAGAAAACAGAAAAAGCTAGAAAAGTGACGGCAGAAAAAGACCTAGTGTTCCACTGGATCTGCCCTTCTGAGGGTTTTTTTTTTTTTTTTAACTTTTTAATCACTTAATTACAGCACCTGGGTGACCTAGTGGTGAAGACACTTGCCTCCCACTCAGAAGGTTGAGGCAATAGCAGTGCGTGCAAAGAGAAAATATCTGCTGCGAGCTCTGGATAGGTGTCAGAAAGGGCATCTGGTCAGTAAATGCTCAGCCCCATCCAGCTGCCCCGAATTAAGGGATTACAGGATTGTAAAAAAGGAGTTAATTACTCATTTAATTATTTCCTGCAGGAGTTGTCCTTAGGCTGCTCATTAACCAAGCTGGTATCCTCTTAATGGGACATCTGCTAATGTTGGCTATCCAGTAGACTAGCCAAGATTCTATCCTTGAGGCTTGCGTGGCTTTTTACAATGGGTAGAGCTGTGCTGCTAAATCGTGGGAATCCCTTCCTGGACAACACCAAGCAGAGCTTGACGGGAGGGTCTGGGGTACAATATTCCTCCATAGAAGTTGCCCAAGATGAGTGAAAACAGCAAAGCTTTGGGCCATTTTACATTCTTAAAACTGAGAGAGGACCCCTAAGAACCGTGATGGCGAACCTATGGCACGCGTGCCACAAGTGGCACACAGAGCCATTTGCGCTGACATGCGAGCCACAGGCAAACTTAACTCACTGCACATGTGCGTGCGTCACAGCTGTTTTTTTTTCCGGTTAGTTTGATGCCTTTTTCGGCCTCCCAGAGGCTTGGAAAAAGCCTCTGCAAGGCTTTTCAGGACAAATTATTGGCCCGTTTCATCACTTCCTGTAATACCGGAAGTGACAAAATGGGCCTATAATTCATCCTGAAAAGCCTTGCAGAAGCTTTTTCTAAGCCTTTGGGAGGTCAGAAAAGGCTTCAAACAAGCCGAAAAATCAGCTGTGAGGTGCAGTGCAGGTAAGGGGATGGCAGGAAGAGGGAGGGGGTTGCGTGACCATGCACAGGGGGCTTGGGGAAGGGCACACGTTGCATTCTGGGTGCTGGCATGCGAGTACGTGCGTGCTGGTACGCACACAATTTTTGGCACAGGAGCCCCAAAAGGTTAGCCACCACTGCCTAACAGCATTGGTTTCCATGGATTGCTTCTATTGATGTTTACTGCAATAGATATGAAAATGGAGAGAATTATAACAGAATTAACAGAGTTGGAAGGGGCCTTGATGGTCTTCTAATCCATATAAATGGCTGTCCAAACTCTTCTTGAAAACCCCCAAGCGATGAAGCACCCACAACTTTTAAAGGGAAAATGCCCCATTGATTTAATTGTTCTAACTGTCTTAGTCCTAGATTGGTTCTCTTCTAGATTACTTTCCATCCATTGCTGTGTGTCCTGCCTTCAGGTGCACTGGAAAATAGATCGATCCCATCATCTTTGTGGTAGCCCCTCAAATATTGGAACACTGCTATCCATGCCTCCCCTAGTCCTTAACAGAGTATCAGAATAACCGAGTTGGAAGGGACATTGGAGGTCCTCTAGTTTAATCCTCTTTTTAAGCAGGAGCCCCTTATACCAGTGGTAACTAACCTTTTTGGGCTCCTGTGCCAAAAATTGTGTGCGCGCTGGTGCTCACGTGCTCACATGCCAGCACCCAGAAGGCTATGCATGCCCCCCCCCATGCCCCTTGCACATACACGCGCAATCCCTCCCACACACCCCACACCACCCCCTTACCTGCACTGAGCCTCACAGCTGATTTTTGAGGCCTTTTTCGGCCTCCCAGAGGCTTGGAAAAAGCCTCTGCAGGCTTTGCAGGTCGAATAACACGCCCATTTCGTCACTTCTGGTATTACAGGAAGTGTAGCCTCTGGAAGGCCGAAAAGGGCCTCAAACCAGCCGAAAATCAGCTGTGAGGCACACGCATGCGCAGTGTGATAAGTTTGCTTGCGGCTCATGTGCCGGCAAGAATGGCTCTGCATGCTCCGTGTGACATGCGTGCCATAGGTTTGCCATCACGGCCCTACACCATTTCAGACAAATGGTTGTGTAATCTGTTCTTAAAAACCTCCAATGTTGGAGCACCGCAACCTCTGGGGGCAAGTTGTTCCGCTGGCTAATTGTCTTCACTGTTAGGAAATTTCTCCTAAGTTCTGGGTTTCTTCTCTCCTTGATTAGTTTCCACCCATTGCTTCTTGTCCTGCCTTTCAGGTCCTTTGGAGAATAGGTTGACCTCCTCTTCTTTATGGCAGCCCCTCAAATATTGGAATGTTGCTATCAGAACACACACAACACACACACACACCTGTCCTTCTTTTAAAAGCATTGATCGATCTGCCTTCGGGGAGCCTTTCAAACGGTCTGTGGGACCCCGTGAGATTATCACCCTTGAAAGGTGTTTAGACTTTGGGGAAAGTTCAGAGAAGAACAACTAAGGTGATCAAAGGCCTGGGAACTAAATGAGTTGAAGAACAGCTGCAGAATTTGGGCTTGGCTAGTAGTCTAAAAAAATAAATAAACTAGGGGTGACATGATAGCAGCAACCTGGAATTAAGGAGAAACTTCCTAACAGTGAGGACGATTAACCAGTGGAACTGCTTGCCACCAGAAGTTATGGGTGCTCCATCAGTGGATATTTTTAAGAAGAGTCTAGATAATCACTTTTATCTGAAATGGTATAAGGTCTCCTGCTAAAGCAGGGGGCTGGACTAGAAGACCTCCAAGGTCCCTTTCAGTTCTATTCTATTCACAATTCACGTTCAGGCCCCGCTCGGTCCTCACCATACTCGGCTGAAAACAGCTCCCCTCGGACCTCCCCGGCTCCCCACTTACCGCGGGGGCATCCACGGTGGTGTAGCGGACGATGATCTGGAAGGGTCGCTGCGGCTCCAGCGAGGCCGGCAAGGAGATGCTGAGCGCCGAGCCGTAGTCGGTGAAGGGGTCCACGCGGAAGAAGAGCGGGTAGGGGGCGCGGGCGGCGGGCGCCGAGAGGGGGAAGGCGGGCAAGGGCGGCGCAGCAGTCTCGGCGCTCTCCAGCGGGGTGCAGGCCCAAGGCCCGGCCGGAGGAGGCTCGCCCCACGGCGGGGGGACCTCGGCCGGCGGGGCGTCCCGCAGGGGCTCCGGGGAGGCGCCCAGGCCCGGCCGGTCTACTTCGGGCAGCGGCTGCCCGAAGGCCGAAAGTGCGCTGGCGGTGCTGAGCGGGCAGTGCGGGTGCGGGTGGCCCGCGGGGGCCGAGGACGGGCGGGCGGGAGGCGGCGGCGGCAGGACTCCCCGGCCCGGCTCGCCTTCCGCGCCGCTCCCGCCGGCGCTGGAGAAGACGAAGCCGCAGCGTCCCTCGCCGTCCGGGCAGGCCCGGAAAGCCACCGAGGCCACCCGCATGGCCGGGTGCGTGTCCAAGACCAGGACGCGAGGTCGGCGGGGCGGACGGTCTTCCTCGGCCGCCTCTTGCTGGGCGCCGCCGGGCACCGGCCGGGCGCACAGCTCCAGCACCAGGCAGCCGGCAAGGGCGCGGGCCGCAGGCCGCAGGTCCAGCCCGAGGCGGAGGTGGCGGAGGCGGAAGAGCGAGGCGCTGGAGGCCGAGGCCACGTCCGGGGGCGTCTCGGGGGCCTCCATGGGGCCTAGGTGAAATCCATGGGCGGGCGCGGGAGGCCCGGTGGCGGCCGACGACTCACCCAGGCCGCCCGGGAAGCCGCTCGCCGGCGCCAGGAAGAGGCGAGGCCCAGCCGGCCTGCCCCGAGCGGGGCGCGCTACGTGCGGCTGGCGGAGGAGGAGGCGGTGGCGGCGGCGGCGGCAGCGCTGGGCGGCGCCCGAGAGCGGCGCGAGGCGGCCGGAGCGGCCTTTGGACGCGCGCCCTGCCTGTCCCGGCCGTTGGACGGAAGCCTCGAGCTGGGCCGAGCCCGGGGCTTTATTGATCCCGTCGTCCCCCGGCCGGAACTCAGCCTTGGGACGGCAGAGAGACGGGAAAGGTCCGGCGCTCGGGAACGCATTATGCTGTAGAGGCAGGAAGGATCCCCCTCCTTGGATCCGGCCAGGTGATCTCCCGGGAGGGATCGTGTGAGCAGGGTATGGAGGAAGGAGACTTTGAGCAGGGATCAACTGGCTTGCCAGGAGGAGTTGGAAGGGCCCTTTGAGGTCTTATAGTCCAACCCCCTCAGGCAGGAGACCCTGTGCAGGTAGGCCTCGACTTACAACAGTTCGGTTAGTGGCCGAAGTAGTAAGGAATGACTATTTTTCACAGATCTTTGTAGCAGTCCCCTGGTCATGTGATTTACATTGGGATGCTTGACAGCTGACTCACATTTATGACGGCTTGCAGTGTCCAGGGGACCTGTGATTGCCCTTTGCAACCTTTTGACAAGCAAAGTCAATGGGGAAATTGGATTCACTTAACAGCCCTGTCACTAAGGTAACAACTGCAATGATTCACTGAATAAACATGGTGAGAAAAGTCGTAAAAAGGGGTTATAACTTCTCACCCACATAAATTTTAGGCTCAGTTGTGGTTCACTAGTTGAGGATTACCTGTACCGTCTCAGGTTGCGCATTCTCTCCTTAAAAAAAAAACTTGTTTTAAAGAAAGGTCATGAACATGATGGAGTGACTCCCAAATTGCAGTGCTTCTCAACCTTGAAAACTTCAGATCTCAGAATTCCCCAAACACTGAAATCTATGAAGACCTCTCGCAACTTTCAACGGTTCATTTAGTGACCTTTGAACTTACCACGGCACTGAAAAAGGTGACTTATAACTAGTTTTTCACACTTATGACCATTGTAGCACCCCTATGGTCACGTGATCAAAATTCAGATGCCTGCCCCAGGGTCATGTGATCAGACCGGTCTTTGGAAGGACAGATCCTGAAACTGAAGCTCAAATAGTTTGGCGGCCACCAAATAAGAAGAGAGGAAAAGACCCTGATTTTGGGAAAGACGGAAGGCGTGAGGAGAAGAGGACGGTAGAGGATGAGATGTTTAAATGGTGCCATCAACGGAATGAACATGAATTTTGGCAAACTGGGAGAGAGTGGAGGACATGGGGGGGGGGCGGGTGGAGTGCTATGGTCCATGGGGTTGCGAAGAATCAGACTGAACAATAATATAAGAAACCCCATGCATCATGTACATTTTCTAATCCATTGTAATTTAAATAAACAAACTTTGCACGTGGAAAACATGAGCACAACCTGTGTCTGTCTGTCTATCTACCTTCCTACCTACCTACCTACCTACCTATCTAAATAGAAGATAAATGGAAGGGACCTTGGAGATCTTCTAGTCCAGCCCCCTGTTTAAGCAGGAGACCCTATACCATTTCAGAGAAGTGGCTGTCCAGCCTCTTCTTAAAAACTTCCAGTGATGAAGCACCCACAACTTCTGGTGGAAACTTCCATTCCACTGGTTAGTTGTTCTCACCGTTAGGAAATGTCTCTTTAATTCCAAGTTGGTTCTGTCCTTGATTAGTTTCCATCCGTTGCTGCTTGTTCTGCTTTTAGGTGCTTTGGAGAAAAAGTTGGCCCCCTCTTCCTTGTGGCAGCCCCTCAAATACTGGAATACTGCTATCATGTCCCCCACTAGTATGTCTTTTCTCTAGACTGGCCAAACCCAAATCCTGCATCCGTCCTTCATATGTTTTAGTCTCCAGGCCTTTAATCGTTTTAGTTGCTCTTCTTGCACTTTTTTCCCAATATCTCAACATCTTTTTTGTAGTGTGGTGACCAAAACTGGATGCGGGTATTCTAGGTGTGGTCTTATTAAGGCTGGTACGACTTAATTCTAGACTCAGTGATGGTCCTAAGTTGAGGACTACCTATATAGCATTAAACAGTTGTGTGGAAAAAAGGGAAGTATGGTTTTTAGGTTACAAATGTCTTGATGGGTATCGCAAGAAAGCCAGAGAGGATCACTTTCCCAGATTGCAGGATACAGAAGGATGGGTTTAATCTACATGTAAGCAAGATTTTAACTTGAAACAATGGGGAAAAATGTTAATTAGATCAAGGCTCTTCAAACTTGGCAAGTTTAAGACTTGTGGACTTCAACTCCCAGAATTCCTGAGCTAACATGACCAGAGGAGGAATTCTGGGAGTTGGAAGTCCACAAGTCTTTAAAGCTGTCAAGTTTGAAGACCCCTGAACTGGTGTTTCAAATGGATTTAAACATCCATCTTAAACCATGGGTCATTTAACTAATTTATTTGATTTGCCGATCGCTTACAAGATAATAGATATAAGTATAAACATGAGTAAGAATCCAGAAAATAGGTACGAATAAATGGGGACAATAGGACAGGGACGGTAGGCACGATGATGCACTTATGCACACCCCTTAGTAAACTAAGTCTACTAAGTTAACTAAGGACTTAGAAACCTGGGTTGTTTTTTCCTTTTTGATAATGTATTCATTTTTATTTTTGCACTTTATTCTTTTTTTGTTTTTAAAATCACTCTTTAAAAAAACACAAATAATAAATCTAAAAGCCCTATGGATTATTGAATGTACCGTGAAGGCAGGTTCAATTTTCATGCAAAGCGATAAGCATGAAACTTCTTTAGGAAACTGCAACACAGCGTGCTAAGTAAAACAATATAACCTATTAAGATGAACTGGATTCAGTCATGGATTCCTAAATTATGGCTGATTAAAGAGCAACAGTACACAGCTCATCCCAGCTGCTTCGTGGGAGAAAACTCAACACTGCTCCACAATGAAAGGGCACACACGTCTTTACAAAAACCAAAATAATTTTTATTCACTTTTGCAGATGTCCGTCTCGACAAGACAATTTGCAAACATGCTAAGGCTATAAAATGTCCAGCTGGACAAAAACAAACCAACAAACATGCAGTGCTGACCGATCGAAACAGCTATTACAAGACTGACCATGCCCGTGTGGGCTACTGGTCCCATAGAACACAGATGGTGTACAGTAACCATGGTAACATACAACACAGGACCAGCAACCTGAGGTAGGCCTCTTTACAATTAGAAAATGAAATTTCCTACACCAGTGTCAAAACCTGATCAGGTGCCTGCTAAAAGCTGCAAGATGCTGAGGATGTAACGAATATGCAAGAGTAAAATTTTGTGCACATACAGTTGGGTGAATGAAGAACGATTTTAAAAATATCAAAAGTGTCTGGAGAACTTTCCAAAATAAATGCCAATATCTCAAAAGTCTGCATCCCAGCAGAGAAACGCCGTAGGAAGTAGCAGGGTCCAGTCTAAAAAAAAGATTTAGCTGCTACAGCTTGGGAATAACGCTGTATGCCAGGGGAAAAGATCTGCAAAAACTTTGGGGAGTTTAACACCCAGGATTCTCCAGCCAATATGGCTGACTGAGGAATTCTGGGAGTTGAAAGTCCACAAGTCTGAAAAGTTGCCCACTTTGGAGATCCCCGCTGTATGCTTTGGAGAGGTGCTTTTTGCTTAGCAAAATGGAAGGGGCTTTGACTGCATTGGATGAAATAGCCGCCAGCCAACTGACAGTGTCATTGTGTGCACCCAGGTGAATGCACTGGGTTCAAAGGTACCTGAGTTTTGTGATGGCCCTTCACTTCCCGCTAGAGTTAAGTATTTGCTAATGAAATCGCCCCAAGGGAGGGGAATGTTAAACCCCTCCAGGGTACAGTACCATGAGAAATTGTGGCTCCTGTCTAATAATTGTCAAGGATCTTGACTGCTGTCTTGCCGGGACCCACATGCCGTAGGTAGGAATGAGGAAAATGGGAGAGGGAGGGAGAGTTACACAAAACTTTCATTTCCGCCCAGAAGTTGGGGTGTGGGGGGAGAAAACAGCACCAGGGAGAGTCCAGTGCTGCCTGGCCCAAGCCAGGCTCCCAACCCCCACTAAAACGGTACAAAAAAAAAAAAAGGATAGAAAAGAATATGCACTGGTATTAACCACAGCGCTCATTTTAATATAAAATAAACAGCTTACATTTCCACTGTAAATATAGGCTATGTACAGAATTCTGTATAGATATAGCTACATGTATAAAGCTTCAATATAGGCCTCTGGATACATTTATAACGTGGCTCCCTGAGCCATCTTGTAGAGTGCATTTAATAGCAAAAAAAATTAGTAAGAAGAATACGAAATAAATACCATAATAAAAACTATGAAGAATCTTCCTTATAGTGCTTTTTTTTTCTAAAAAAAAAAAAAGAACTCAGTCCTGACTCACGATCCTTAAAAAAAAATATATTAAAAGGTGAAAAGACAACCTGCTTGAAAGACATGAAAATGGAAGGAGGAACATCCCTGCCACAGGCAGAGAAGGATTACGCTCCATATTAAAGTGACTTTGCCCTGAATTTTAGCCCTTTACAGCAACCTTGTTTTCTGCAGCAGCAAACATGGCATAGAAGCGGGAATTGTCATTGGACAGAAGAGCAGCTGGAGTGTCAAATTCCACCACCTGAAACAAATGGAAGAGGAAGTGCATGAAATGGAGTAAACACAGGTAGCCCTCGGCTTTACGGCCACAATTGAGCCCCAAAATTATGTCGGTAAGTGAGATATCTGTCAAGTGAGTTTTGCCCCGTTTTACGACCTATCTCGCCACAACTGTGAATCTGGCTACTGGCTTTGCTTATCAGAAGGTCACAAAAGTGAATCACATGACCCTGGAACACTGCAACTGTTGTAAATAAGAGTCGGCTGCCAAGCTTCTCTTGTATGTCACATTCTGATCATGGGCCCATGGGGTTAATGGTTGTGAGTGTGAAAACTGGTCATAAGTCAATTTTTCAGTGCTGTTGTAACAGTCACTAAATGAACTGTTTTAAGTTGAGGACTACGTGTAGCATCACCGTTGAAAAAGAGACCCAAAGATCTCCAATTCCTTTATTTTAGATTAAGGATTAGAGTTCCTTTAAGGGTGACACGATAGCAGTCTTCCCATATCTAAGGGGCTGCCACAAAGAAGAAAAGAGGGGCCTCAACTTACTTTCCCCAAAGCACCTGAAGGCAGGACAAGAAGCAACAGATGGAAACTAATCAAGGGGGGAAGAAGCAACCTGGAATTACAGGAGAAACTTCCTGACAGAACAATTCATCACTTGGAGTAACAGAATAACAGAGTCGGGACCTTGCAGGCCTTCTCATCCAACCCCCTGCTGAAGCAGGAGATCCTCCACCATTTCAGTCAACTGGTTGTCCAATCTCTTCTTAAAAATTTCCAGTGATTGATGGAGCTGGAAGTTCTGGAGGCAAGCCTTTCCTCTGATTAATTGTTCTCACTGTCCGGAAATTTCCAGGTTGGATTTCTCCTTGATTAATTTCCATCTGTTGCTTCTTGTTCTTCCTTCAGGTGCTTCTAAGAATAGGTGTATTCCCCCCACTTCTTTGTGGCAGCCCCTCAAATATTGGAAGACTGATATCATGTCACCCTTAGTCCTTCTCTTCGTTAAACTAGACATACACAATTCCTGCAACCATTCTTCACATTTTTAGCCTCCAGTCCCCTAATCATCTTTGTCGGTCTTCTCTGCACTCTTTCTAGAGTCTCAACATCTTTTTAATATTGGAGCAACCAAATGATTCTAGGGAAACTTACCATTTTAGAAACATCCTGGCTAAGATCTTGTTTGCATCACAAGGAAGACTGCTTCATTGCCAACTATGAATTGAAGCAAATTATCTTGCAAGAAATTTCGTGAGAGCTGCAGAGTTTTGCCACCCATTGATTGGCTCCTGGCTCCCGGTTCCATGGTAACTTGCAGAAGAAAAAGAAGTTCGCAGCTCACTCACCTGTCCTTGCATCAGTACCATAATCCGGTCAGAGCCCAGAACCGTATGGAGACGATGAGCGATCGTCAGCATGGTGCAGTCTGCAAAGGCTTCTCTGATCGTCTCTTGGATCAGTAAATCGGTCTCGGTATCCATAGCAGCTGTCGCTTCATCCAGGATTAAGATCTGTGGAACACAGCATGAGCCTCATTAAAAATGTAGCCATCAACCCTTTCCCTGGGCTTCTTCCACTATGACTAAAAGATAGTAGAACATGAAATGAAAGGCCTAAAAAGTATGCAAACGGGGCTGAGGGGGACATAATGGAACACAGTTCCTCTCATTTATCTAATGAAAGCTTAGTTGTGCTCAGTTGTCCTGAATCAATCTTCCTGGAATACAAGAAAACAGACCTGGATTCTTGGTTTCAAACCTGATTGCAATAATTAACCAATTCCTCAATTCATCACTCACCTTACAACGACGCAACAGGGCTCTAGCAATGCAAAGCAACTGCCTCTCCCCAACGGAGAAATTTTCCCCATTTTCCATCACTTCGGATTCAAGTTTCATGGGCAGCTGAGAAATCTTAAGTGAGAAGAAAGCAACAGAATAAGGTCAAATACGTGGTTCTTAAGCAGAGGTGGGGAACGATGGCCCCTTTAAGACTTGTGGACTTCAACTCCCAGAATTCCTGAGCCAGCATCATTCCCCCAACCCTGTTCTAAACCAAGGTCTCCAAACTTGGCAGCTTTAAGACTTGTGGACTTCAACTCCCACAATTCCCCAGCCAACATGACTGGCTGAGGAATTCTGGGAGTTGAAGTCCACAAGCCTTAAAAGTTGCCAAGGTTGGGGAGTCCCTGCTCTAAACGCTTCCAGATGCTGCATCGTCTTTTCAAAATCTACCAGTTACGAACTGGCGCCAATGACAAAATGAACTTCCGAGAGAGAAAGTATTTTCCACCAGTGGGGGGAACAGCATACAGAAAAGAGATACCCCAAATAAAGCAAGCATTTTACACTGATTTGTAGAGCTCTCCAAAGTAGGTTACATCAGCCCATTCAGGCAACAGTGGACACAATGTTTGACTTGGTCTGTCACTAGCAGTGAAGGCAATTCTGATAATGGTTTCAGCACTGAGGATTTGTAATCCAGGCCTTTTTAAAAGAAGTGTTTATTACTTAGAAATACAGGTAGTCCTTGACTTACAACCACAATTGAGCCCAAAATGACAGTTGCTAAACAAGGCAGATGTTAAGTGACTGTTGCCCCATTTTACAACCTTTCTCACCACAGTTAACTGAATCCCTGCAATTGTTAAGTTAGTAACACAGTTGTTAAGGGAATCTTAAGTGTGAAAAATGGTCATGTTGTAACTTTGAACAGTCACTAAATGAGCTGTGGTAAGTTGAGGACTACCTGTAGGAAGATAGTCAACAAGAGTTAACAACAATAAGCCACCCAGAGCAGCCATTACAGAAATGTCTATATGCGGACTCTTGTTTCTGTCCCCTCTCCTCTTCTTCCAGCCTGTGGAAAGTACAAGATGGTCCTCAATGTACGACCACAAGCAGGACTAGGACTTCCACAGCTGAGTGATTCAGTCAATAAAAGAGTCCTGCCTAATTTTACAAGCTTTTTGCTGTGATCATTAAGCAAATCTTGCTCCTTCCATTTATTTAATTAGAAACTGGCTGAGAAAATTGCAAATTGCAACCAGGTGATCTAGGGGCCCAACCATAACTACCTCCCAGGTGCCAAACACCCAAATCCCGATCACATTACCATGGGGATGCTGTGAAGGTCATAAGTACAAGGACCGGTCATAAGCCAGTTTTTTCAGCTCCATTATAACTTTAAGTAGTTGCTAAATGAATCCTCATAAGTCAAGGACTACCTGTATTCCGTGAATAGCCCAGCAGTAAAACGTTGGCAAGATTTTGTAGTTAAAAAAGTGCAGTGCCAGAACAGAAAGGAATTTAACTATCAATCCTTGTACTTACACAGTCTTTCATGTGAGTCCTTTCCAAAGCCTCCCAGATTTGCTCTTCGCTGTACTGTGTGAAAGGATCCAAGTTGGATCTAAAGAAGCCAAAATATAACAGCAAGTCACTACCCATTTCCCTCAGAATATAATCCACTCTTCAAGGACAATTCTATCTTATATGGAGTAGCAAAAGGAAGCAAAAGGGAGGAGGAGGAGGAGAAGCAAGAGCAGAATGGTTAGTTGAATTATGAAGTTACTTTGATTAGAATTGCACACACTGAGTACACATTGGCGAGGGAATTCTGGGAGTTGAAGTTCACACATCTTAAAAGTTGACAAGGTTGTGAAACATGGTTATCAACTTACATGAACCCAGCCACTATAGTTTGTAAACAAGAACAAACTAATGGTCAATAAAGTGAATCCATTCTGGTTTCAGAATTATATTTCTCAGTAAGCTCATTTTCATAATGACTAATAAGAGGAAATCTCTTCTCTTTTCTCTTCCTTCCTCCCCACCTCTCCCTCCCTCCCTCCCTCCCTCTCTCTCTTAGTTTTTGTTATACCAACCTCACAGTGCCACTGAAGAGGACTGGCTCCTGGGGGATTATGGAAAGTTTGCTCCGAAGATCTGCCAAGCCAATGTCACTGATTTTCACTCCGTCAATTTTAATGCAGCCCCCTGACAGCTCCACCAAGCGAAAGAGAGCCATTCCTAAAGAGGATTTTCCTGGAAAAAGCAAGGAAGATCGTAGTTAGCCGTCATGTTGAGGAACGTGGAAGTTTAGTCGATACACCACGGGTGGAGAACAATGGTCCTTTTATGAGTTCCTGAGCCACCATTCTGGGAGTTGAAGTCCACAACTCATAAAAGGGCCATCATTCCCCATCCCTGCTATACACTATCACAGCAACTCTTTTTAGCAGCTGTTTTAAAAAAAGAAGGTAGAACCTTGTTAAAGACAGATCCAAGCTAGAAATAAGGAGGAATTTTCTGGCAGTGAGAACAATTAATAAATGGAAGAGCTTGCCTCCTGGAGGTTTTCAAAAATAAACTGGACTACCATTTGTCTGAGATGGTATAAAGGTCTTCTGCCTTTAGCAGAGAAGTACAGTAGAAAACTTCTGAGGTGCCTTCCAGCCCTTTGGATTCTATGTTCTACTCTTTAATATTATTTTATGGCCAGTACATCCAAGACAGTCCAGAGTTTAAAACAAGCACTTTACAATGGAGTAGGCAATATCCACAAAAATAATGCAAAGGGAAAGAAGAAGAGGGAAAAACACGCACACATCCAGGATCCACGACTATGCAGAAGTCTGGAGT
The DNA here is from genome assembly GCF_900518735.1 of Pseudonaja textilis. The sequence continues at coordinate 492,526 of NW_020769489.1, read as the reverse complement.
CTATACACACAGCCGTGGTGGTGTAAGGAGTAATGCCATGTTGCCCACAGAATACAAGACTCTCCTTATTTATCCTACAATCACAGGGTTTTTTTTTTTTAAAAAAAGAAAAAACCTGTTGAGTGAATCTGACTTCCGTATTTTGACTTTGCTGCTCAGGTCACAAAAGAGAGGGATCACGTGATCCTGGGACACAGCAGCAGTCATAAGTATGAGCCGGATGCCAAGCATCTGAATTTTTATCACGTGATCATGGGGGGGATGCTACAAAGACTGTAACTGAAAAATGGTCGTGTCACTTTTTCCAGTGCCGTTGTGACTTTAAACAGTCACTAAATGGACTGTTGTGAGTTGAGGACTACCTGTATTGAAAAAGCTGCCTTCTAGAACCTCATTCGCCTTTTTTAAAAGACCGATTTTGTAGTAATCGTTAAGCAAATACCACAGTCGTTAAGCGAACAAGTTGTTTGTTGAGGGCCAGGTTTGCCAAAAACCGGAAGTAAATGCCGGTTTTTGGCAAAAACACTGTAAAACATGGCCACGTGACCATGGGCACTGCATATAATCATAAATGTGGACCAGTTGAGTGCCTAAAAGTGGTCACGTGATGGCAATGAGGGGCAGCCGTCAGAAGTTCAGAACTAGATTGTAAGTACCCTTGCGAAAGCCTGTCCTAACTTTCAGTCACAACTCAAGGACTATCTCTATTCACACTGAAGAGCCATTTGCTCACCAGATAATGCCATGTGACATCAAGACTACCAAACCAAGGAATGTTTTGTGTGAGAAATCTTAAGTAACATTTGTGCATTGCCTGAACAGACATGTACCCTTGCTAATGCGAATTTTTCCCTCTTCGGAAATTAGGTTTTTTTTTTTACTTCTAATCCTCACAAGGTGGCACCAGTGAGCTTTCAAAACATCTAAGCAGGCAGCTAGAGCACCGCAGCCTTACCTGAGCCAGTCCTCCCCACAATTCCGATCTTCTCCTTGGGCTTGATGGTGAAGCATACTTTTTTGAGGACAAGCGGCAGGTTCTCACGATAACGCATTTCTGCATTTTCAAAGCGAATTTCTCCTTGATGGGGCCAGTCTGGAAGGGGAGCCTTATTCTTGATGCGAGCTGGGGCCTCCAGGGAAAGTGTCTTGGAATCACAGAGAAATGAAAAGAGAAAAGATGTCAACTACGGGCAGCATTCTAGGAACAATTAACAGAATAAGAGTTGGAAGGGAACTTGGAGGACTCCTAGTCCAACCAACAGCAAACCCTATACAATTTTAGACAAATGGTTATGCAATCTCTTCTTTAAAACTTCCAGTGTTGAAGCACCCTCAACTTCTGGAGGCAAGTCGTTCTACTGGTTAATTGTTCTAACTGTCAGGAAATTTCTTCTTAATTCCAGGTTGCTTCTCTCCTTGATTAGTTTCCATCCGTTGCTTCTTGTCCTGCCCTCAGGTGCTTTGGAGAATAGGTGGACCCCACCCCCTCTTCTTTATGGCAGTCCCTTAGAGATTGGAACGATGCTATCATGTCACCCCCTAATCCTTTTCATTGAGCTAGACATGCCCAATTCCTGCAAAAGTTCTCCATATCTTTCAGCCTTCAGTCCCCTAATCATCTTTGTTACTCTTCTCTGCATTCTTTCTAGAATCTCAACATCTTTTTTATCTGGTGGTGACCAACACTGGAGGCATTATTCCAAGTGTGCTCTTACCAAGGCATTATAAAATGGTATGAATACTTCACGTGATCTTGATTCTATCTCGCTGTTAATGCAGCCTAGGATTGTGTTGGCCTTTTGGGCAGCTGCCCCACACTGCTGGCTCATATTTAAGTGACTGTCCACTAGGGACATCCAGATTCCTTTCGCAGCTACTGTTGTTGAGTCAGGCATTACCTTCTTAATAGATTAAATAAAAGTAGAAGTCTTGTACAATCAACACCAGGAAGCATCATCAGGATCTAAGGTTCACAAGTTAGGCAGCTATTTATGGAACGCTGAAGGGGAGATGTGGGGTTGCCCTAGAGCTGTGATGGCGAACCAATGGCACTCATGGCACAGGTGGCATGCAGAGCCATTTGTGTTGGCACACAAGCCGCAGGCAAACTTACCTTGCTGCACATGCCTCAGCTGATTTTCAGCTGGTTTGAGGCCTTTTTCAGCCTCCCAGAGACTTGAAAAAAGTCTCTGCAAGCTTTGCAGGCCAAATAATAGGTTCGTTTTGTCACTTCCTGTAATACCAGAAGTGAAGAAACGGGCCTATTATTCATCCTGCAAAGCCTGCAGAGGCTTTTTTTCAAGCCTCTGAGAGGCCGAAAAAGGCCTCAAATTGGCCAAAAATCAGCTGTGAGGTACAGTGCAGGTAAGGGGGGGCGCAGGCAGGAGGGATTGTGCATACATGTGCAGGGAGCAGGAGGGCGCGCATTGCCTTCTGGATGTTGGCATATGAGTGCGCGCGCTAGCGCAGGCACAATTATTGGCACAGGAGCCCAAAAAGGTTAGCCACCACTGTCCTAGAGCAACAGCCCAACAATCCCCTTGCTGGAGGAACCAGCATGTTATCAGGAGCCTACCACTGATAATTTCTCAGGCAGACCTCTACTTTTTTCAGCACAGTGGACATCACACATAATAACCAAAACTATCTTTCTCTTATAGGAGGTATCAATTCCCATTTATCTCATTAATCATTGTATCATCTGTGAGATGTTAGTCTTGTGCTAAGATTATATTTTTTTCTGGTTCCAGAGGCGTAATTCTTTTAGGCATTTCAGGAATGTTTTGGATTTTTACACCATTATCACTGTTGGTGGTGCTCACTGTCTTTTTGATTCTATCTTTAATTTGTTCACTGCTCGGAGAAGTTAGAACTGAAGAAGCTTCTTGGATGAGAAGCGAAATGCTTTCAGAGAAAGAATTAAGACAGTCCTGTTGCCTTTTGGAAAAGCACCTTTGAGACTGCCTGGAGATGTCTGTTATTGGATGGTTTAAGAATATACTGCAGAAATCATTGAGTTTAGCAGCAGGAGCAGGGGCCATCTTTCCAGAGGCAGGGCACCAGGGAAAATATTGGGCAGTGGATAGAACGCTTAAATACCTTGATGTAGTGGTCAATTCTCTCCACAGACGTAAAGCGAGCCTCTGTCTCTGACGCCAACCTGACTGTAAACTGGAACAATCCCGTTAACTGAGAAGGAAACAAATCACTGTTACTTATAGCACCATGATACATTAACCAATTTACTAGCTGTGAAACCTCCGAGTGATTCTCTGTGGAACAATTTAATGCCACCGGGTGAGGGTGGTTAAGTGAGACTTTCTCATGAACTATACCACAATAGGGAGGAAAGGAGTTCCATTCCTTGTGATGAAGTTCCATTAAGTTGCCAATGTGTGGGAAAAATAAGCACCACCATGATCAATTTTATTCAGCCTACTGCCTTCCTCAACCGCCCCTTATCCCTCCATTTGTAAGCACCAGTTTTTTCTTATCCACAGGGCACTTTCTCTTCCAAAGAAGCCATTTTAATAGAGGATGGTCAAAAATATTCCACAGTGCCATCACTACATGTTTTCAGTGTTGTAGGATACTGCTTGTTAGCCTCTGTAGATAGTCCTCAAGTTACAATCACAATGAAGCCTGCCCATTATGGTATGTTGTGACAGTTGTAAAGATTTTATGACCTTTTTTTGGTGATGGTTGCTAAAAGAACCCATCTTTTTTGCTGAAAATTGGAATTTTTCAACCAAACAGTTGTAAAACATGGTCACATGATCACAAGACACGGCAAACAGTTGCAAATGCAGCCCATCTGCCAAGTGCCCGGTGCAGTCCTACGACTGCCGGTGTGTGTTTGTGGGGGGGCTCTGACGGTCAGAACTTTGAATCCAGGTCATAAGTACCCCCTAGGTAGTTCCACTGTAACTTTGACTGGTTGCTAAGTGACTGGGTCATAAGTCAAGGACTACTGTAATATAAAATCAAGTCAACCGTGTGCTTTTGATTGGGCCTGGCTGTACTGTTCTTCCAAAAGGGAGTTCCAAAATGCAACTTCGTTTTGACATACAAGAGATGCATTCACCTGAACAGCATATGAGATGGCGAGCCCAGCGTAAGCCGGCGGGATCTGGCCGTGCATTAAGACGATCATTAAGCCAGTGATGGTAATGAGGGCAATGCTGACAATATCCAGCCTGACAGCCAGCCAGCGCATCGCACAGCTGAACAAGTAGACGGGAGCCTGGTTGTCATCCAGCAGTTGTTGGTATCTAGAACAAACAGAATATATTCACAATTAAAATACAGGTGATCATCTTCAATTTACAACCATTTGTTTAGTGACTACAGCAATACCGAACAGTGATCTACGACCATTTTTCACGCTGACTGATTGTTGCAGCATTCCCCAAGGTTATGTGATCAAAATTCAGACGCTTTTATTTATTTTTATTTTTATTGTATTTATTTGTCGAGCAAGTATTAGATAATAGGTATAAGCATGGTTATGAATACATGAAATGGATAAGAATAAAAAAAGAAACAATAGGACAGGGACGGTAGGCATGTTGGTGCACTTATGCACATCCCCTACAGACCTCTTAGGAAAGGGGTGAGGTCAATAGTAGTCAGTCTAAGGTTAAAGTGTTTGGGGAAGAGACCACAGAGTCAGGTAGAGTATTCCAGACATTGACCATTCTGTTGCTAAAATCGTATTTCCTGCAATCAAGTTTGGTGTAGTTATCTTGAGTTTGTATCTATTGTGTGCTCTTGTATTGTTGTGGTTGAAGCTGAAGTATTCATTGACAGGTAGGACATTGCAGTAGATAATTTTATGTACTATACTTAGATACTTATATGCTTGGCAACCAGCATGTATTTTTATGACTGCTGCAGTGTCTCGGGGTTATGTTATCCCCTTTGGGGAACCTTCTGACAAGCAAAGTCAATGGTGAAAGCCAGAGTCACTCAACAACCATATCACTAACTTAACTGCAGTGATTCACTTAACAACTGTGGCAAGAAAGGTCATAAATGGGACCAAACTCACTTAAGAACTCTCTCGCTTAGCAATGGAAGTTTTGGGCTCAATTGTAGTCGTAAGTCAAGGACAACCTGTATTTCATTTTTTTACCTGAATTGGAGGAGAAATTTCACAAACTATGATTCATGTGACTGCTAGCAAATTCAGGTAGCAGCTTATGAACCGATTCATCTGAAATATTAAACCCAAATTGTAGCTTATTATTTCTAGATCGAGGTGATACACGAACTTGCATTCCGAGTGAATTCAGCCATTTGTGCAATAAACCCAACCTTTAAAAATCCCGGCTTTATCTGTTTTGTAGCAGCTCAGACTGAATGTCAGAGAAGAAACAGAGCACTAACTTGTATAGGAATTCCTCTCTTTTATTGTAGGCATGGATGGTAGAGAGACCTTGAATGCTTGAAGTGATGTGAGAAAGAAACGGAGACTGCGTAATGTTGTCCAGGCGTTTCAACTCCCGAATGAAGACTCTGCATACAAAAAAACACAACCAACTGGAAGTAAGAGGTTTAACAAAAATATGAGAATAACTAGCCCTTTGATGATTTATGCTGCCCGAATTGGGCTTGGAGGCAGCTGGAAACCAATGAAGTTGGTTCCAACACCAGGCATGGAAGACTCTCAAGGCTAACAATGTCTTAAAATGACCCAGAACAATTGCTGCTCTTACCTAGACACAACATGCAGAATGGTGAAAAGAACCACGAGGGGCCCCACTGCCATTAGGAACCATGGAAAGACACCAGAGATCACTCCCACGCAGAAGAACACCAGGATGACGTTCTGTATGAACATTTCAGCTTGAAAAGGCAGGCGGACGTCAACTGGAAGAGACGGACAGACTCAGCGGATTAGGATAGACTGAAATTCTCACCAACGCAAATGATAAGAGAGAGCCAGGTTAAGCGAAGGCGCTGGCCTAGAAACCAGGAGAGTTTGAATTCTAGGTCCCCCCCTAGGCCTGAAAGTCGCCCACTGGGTAACTTTGGGGCAATCCCCAGGAGAGTGTGAGTTCTAGTCCCACCTTAGCCATGAAAGCTGGTTAGGTAACTTTGGACCAATCACTAGGAAACCTTGAGTTCTAGTCCTGCCTTAGAAATGAAAGCCACTCTCCCTCTCTCTCAGCTTAACCCACATCATAGGGTTGTTGTTGTGGGGGGGGAAAGGATTATTAGGTATGTTTCCCACCTTTAGTTATGTATATAAAAGTGGGATAAAAATATAACAGTAATATCCTATATATATACACAACACGGGGCTGGTGGAAGAGGACACCATCTTGTTATAGTCTCTCCTGTCCAGCCCAGGAGAGATTCAGGTAAGGCCAGCACAGGTAAGAGTCACTCAGGGCTCTCCTACTCTGCTGTCATCAGTTTGTCTGTTCAGAAATGTTAAATGAGCCGTGTTCCATTCTATGACCTTTTTTGACATTGTTGAGCCAATCACTGAATCATGCAGCCATTAAGGGAATCTGGCTTTGCTTGTCAGAAACTCCCTAAGAAAGTTGCAGATGATAACCCCAGGATCCTGCAACCATCGTAAATACATGATGGTTGTCAAGCACCCGAAGTTTGATCATCTGACCGTGGGGATGCCACGACGGTCATAAGGGTGAAAACTGGTCATTAAGTCGTAAGTCACTTTTTTCAATGCTATTGTAACTTTGAAGTCATTAAATGAATGCTTCTGTTGTGGTTCGCCGACAGCCTGCGCAGACAGCAGCAGAATCAGACAGTGTGGAAGAACAGGGACCAGTCCAGGAGTCTGGGGAGGTCTCGGACAAGGGTCCTGTACCCGATACAGAGATGGGGCCAGGGCTATCTGGGAGTTACGTGCTGACTCCGGAGCCTCCAAAATCTGGCAGCAGCAAGGCAGAGGAACGAGGGGAGCCTGTTCCCATTGCCTGTGTGTGCAGAGCTACCAGAAGGTAAGAGCAGCTAAGACAAAAGGGGTGCCTCAGGTGTAAGGCTTGGAAGTGATTGGCCCTCCCATAAGACATGAAGGAGGCGCAAAGGGACAGGAACTTTTGCAGGAAGCAACTTCGTTCGTACTGACCGGTTTGGATTCTGAAAGCTCTGTGGTAAATTTGTTTTGTTTGGTTTTGGAAAGACTAATTTAGACTTTAGTCGTTGGCAGCACTTCAAGAAAATAAGGTGTGTTATCAGACGTCTTAGGAAGAATTTTGGCAGATGTCCCTGGGACTAATTATAACCGGTTAAGACTCATTCCGGGCTGTGAATGACGATAATTCACAGCCATTGAAATAAAATAAAAGAGTTTTGGATTTTATATGTGTTTGTTGTCTCAGGAAGCCTTGGTCAGAATAGCTTCTAAGTCAAGGACTGCTTGTATTAGCAACAGGTTACTAAATGAGAGTTTATTACCTTCATCCATATCTTTGGAGAACCTATTGAGAATCCGCCCCACAGGTGTGGTGTCGAAAAACTTCATTGGACTACGAAGAATCCGCCGGAAGAGTTCATCGTGCAGCCTGGATGAGGCCCGCAATGTCCCCTGTAGTGACCATAGAAGAGGACTGTTGCAACCAGGCACTCAGGAGTTTTAAAAGAAAATTCACGAACGACTAGAAGGGACTGCAGACCTCAGGAAGGACTACTACACTACAAACGTCTTCCACCATATTTGTGAGATGACAACAAGTCATGGAAGGAAAAATCAGGAAATGAAGGCAGTTGCTTTCATGGAAAGAATCTACTGTCCAGAATAACAGGATGGGAGCCAGAGATAAGAATTATTTTGTTAACAGAATTGGAAGGGACCTTGGAGGTCTTTTAGTCCTGCCTTAGAAATGCCCCTATACCATTGCAGACAAATGATTGTCCAATTTCTTCTTTAAAACCTCCAGTGTTGGAGCAGCCACCACTTCTGGAGACAAGTTGTTCCACTAATCAATTGTTCTGTCTGTAAATTTCTCCTTAGTTCTAAGTTGCTTCTCTCCTGGATTGGTGTCCATCTATTGCCTTCAAGTTTTTTGGAGCAGCAGTCGCCAACTGGTGGGCCGCAGAGAAATCTCACCCCCAGAGCACCCTCACAAAGCAATTAATCTAAGCTGTGCAGAAACACAAGGCCATGCCGCCCACATGGCCCGCGTGAACCCTCCCCACCCACTCACTCCTTATCTGGAAAACTTGTCTGCTAAACTGCTATTTTTTCTTCTTCCGACCATCATCTGTTCTGCTGTGCCGGGAGATTTAGGCTAGCTAGGAAGGAGAAAATGATTGGATTTCTTGCTTTCTACTAGTCTTTAGATCTTCAGCTCAGCACAGCCAAACCTCCCTTAGGACTGAAGGTTTGTTTGCAAGCAAATTCAGTGCAGACTCACGGCAAGCAGATTTGAGAGACTGACCTAGCCGATGGCAAATAGATAGATCACTGAATGATTCTGTGAGCAACTCAATCTGCCTGCCTGCTTTGCCTGATTTTGGGTAAAAGTTGCTCTTTTTTTAAATAAAAAATTCAGTATTTATATAAATATTTATAATATTTACATACAAGCCATGCCCAGCCAGCATTAAAAAGTGGTACTAACACTTCACGTGATCTTGATTCTATCCCTCTGTTAATGCAGCCTGAGACTGTGTTGTTCTCTCCTCCTTAAACAAATACCTACCTTGACAAAGGCAATGCCACGAACAGCCTTCAGAAGCAGCATGACTCCCATGGAGAGTGCATAAATGCCAGCATAGTAACGCATATGAGGGTTATCCTTCATACTGTCGCTCACCACAGTTTCATTCCCCAACATCAAAGTAGTGTTCTGGGTTTTCAAATAAACAACCAAAACAAGAACGAGTTTTTAATAGTAATATAGTGGTACTTTGATACTTATCTGTAATTGGTTCCAGAAGGCAGAATGAGTACCAAACCATGTGACTTCCCATGTGACCCTCTGTTTCCACCAAGAAGGACTTCCTATCTGTCCCTTTTCCTATGTCAGCGGCCTTCCCAGCATGGCCGACTTCCTATCTGCCCTCTGTGGCTGTCCCCCGCTTCCTTTTGCAGCGCATCAAGCACCAAACCAACCAGGACATTTTCACATCAAAATGCTTTGAGCACCAAATTCAATGAGTTTTGAAACTGTCAAGTACTGAGGCCCCAATGTATAGGTTTTGAGTTGTAAGCCGCCTGGAGTCATTTATTGAGGTGGGCGGCTATAGGAATCAAAGAAAGGAAGGAAAGAAGGAATTCGAAGATACCAGTTGCTCTTACCCCACTGCCTTCTTTGATCCAGTAGCTCAGCCACCAGTTGCTGAAGGCTGTACTGCCCACGTTCAATATGAAGAGTATCATGATGGTCAGGAAAGCGACTGGACCTCCAGCTGCTTGGATGTAGACCCAATAAACCGACCAGGGGACAGAACCTTTGCCTTTCTCTTCCATCTGCATGAGCTGAACTAAAGCACAGGGATGGGCAGAGGAGGAGGTTAAACAGAGAGAATTCAACAAATCCGATCTATACTAGATACAGGTAGTCCTCAATTTATGACCAAATCTGAGCCCAAAAGTTCCACTGCTAAGCAAGCCAGTTGCTAAGAGACCTTTGACCCATTTTACAACCCTTTATTGCCACAGCCATTAAGCAATCACTGCAGTTGTTAGGTGAATCATGTGACCACTAACCAAAATCTGGCTTCTCTCACAGACTTTGCTTGTTGGAAGCCAGCTGGGAAAGTCCCAAAAAGTGATCGTATGACCTTGGGACAGTGCAACCATCATAACTATCAATGCCAGTTGCCAGGTGCCTGAATTTTGATCATGTGACCATGGGGATGCTGCAACAATTGTAAGTGTGAAAAAACCAGTCATGTCATGCTTTTTTCAGTACCGTCGTAGCTTTGAATTCTCACTAAACAAATGGCAGTAAGTTGAGGTCTACTTGTTCACAGGTAAATAAGGACAGATAAACAATCATATCACTTTTTTCAGTACCGTTAAAACTTCGAATGATCACCAATTAAACTGTTGTACGTTGAGGACTAGCTGTATCATACAAAGTTCCCTGAGAATATTGTATATATACAGATGGCATTCAAATGTAACCAACCAAATAGGCTAGAATTAAACTCTGGTTAAATTTTCCAACCCATGACGTAAATTATCCTAAACTCTTGCTTAGATCACTTTGCTCGTCTTGAAGACAAAGAAGCACGCTGTTTCAAAGTCAGCGCTAGTCTTTGTGGCTAAAGGAAGGGTAAGACCGAATCTTGAGCTGAGACCCACTAAGATCATCTGGAACCTACGGCATTGTTAACAGAACACTTGCATGCACACAAGTTGGGTAGTGTGACATTTGTGTTTTTGGATGACAAGCTGTACCTTCTTCCTTCTTAACTACTTTCTCTTTCTTCACAGATCCCGTTTTGGTGCCTTTCTCCGGGAGTCTTTTCAATGAACTGTTTGCAGTCTTCTTTAAGTTAACCTACGAAAGAGAGAGGAGGTAACTCAGATTCAGCCTACCTCAACTACGCAAGGGAAATATCATAAGCACATTCCCTAGGAGAGAAAAAGAGCCTGGTTAAAGTCCATAAAGGGATGTCCTATATCCATGATGGCGAACCTATGGCACAAATGCCACAGGTGGCATACAGGTGCAGGCACGCGAGCCCCAGCCAAACTTACCTGCACCAGAAGTGCCCATTTTCAGCCTCCAGAGGGCCTCTGGGGCCCGGGGGGGAGGCTGTTTTCACCCTCCCGGAAGTGACAAAACGGGCCCGGTTTTTTTGGCTTCCAAAGGCTGCAGAGGCTTCCCTCGAGCCCCTGGGAGGGCGAAAACAGGCTCCCCCGGGCTCCTGAGGCCCTCCGGGGGTTGAAAATGAGCACATCCAGTATTTCCGGAAGGCCTGTTTTCGACCTCCTAAGGCTGCGGAGGCTTCCCTCGAGCCTCAGGGAGGCCAAAAAAAGCCTCAAAATGGGCTGAAAATCAGCTGGGAGGCACACACATGCACAGTGCAGATAAAGGGGCATGGGAGGTATTGCGCACATGCACACTGCCTTCTGGATGCTGGCATGCGAGCGCACACGCAATTTTCGGCACACAAAAAGGTTAGCCAACACTGTCCCATAAGCTAGGACCTGTATGCTTGGATTAGACAACGATTTCTCTGAAATGATAGGGTCTCCTGCTTGAGCAGGGGGTTGGACTATAAGACCTCCATGGTCCCTTCCAACTCTGTTATTCTGTTATTCTAACTACCATTTTAAAGACTGATTTCAATAGAAACTTCCCTCTCTTTCTGTCAGCCACCAAGTAGAAACATGGATCGTGTTATATTTTATTTGAATAGAAGTTTACTGTAAATTTGTTCTTTGAGGTGCACGACAGCAAGAACCATGTAAAGGACTAAAACAAAGAAGTTAATATCATTGCCCAAACTAGGTAATACCAGTCTGATGATGTTACCTAGTTTGGGTAATGAAACACCTGGAACATCTACAAGAAAACAACCACGCTCAGAGAGCACCTCATGTCAACTCTGAGCTACAAATATTCTCCTTTATAGAGGTTAATATCAGGAATCTGCCTGGTAATTTCAGAAGTCAGAGGTTTACCCAGCCTTCATCTTGGCAGATTGTCCAAGTGTGTGGAAACCTTGGGTGATTCAGAAGACATATTACAAGCTAACACAATAATTTTGCTATTACATGAATGGCTTGTAACAAATAATAAGTTGTCTTTAGGATCATTTACATATGACTTTATTTTTCCTTAGGGCAAAAACCGTAGCACCAAATAAATACCTCAATGTGTGGCGTTTCTCCCAGCTGCAAACTATTGAAAATGGCTGCATAGTCACCGTTCAGATTCATCAAGTCTTCATGGCTTCCCCTCTCAGTGATGCAACCTTCTTTCATGAAAACCACCTCATCGCAATCCACAAGATACTGATTAAAAAGAAGAGGAACACTCATGGTGAGGTGGAATGATCACTCGGCCAAGATATTGAAAAATTAAAAAAACAGTACTTTAAAAAGGCATAAATAAAAGTTGGTGATAAGATTCCAAATGATTTACACGACATCAGGACAGTGCAGCTATCACAAACATATCTGGCAGGTTTTGAACACGTGACCATGGGAAATACTGCAACAGTTCTAGGTGTGAAAAACAAAACAAAACTCCTCAAAGGGCAGACTCAAGGGACCACTAGGTCTCTCTCTGCTGTCAGTTTTCTATGTTTCTATTCATTTGTTCATTCCTTCAGGATTGTCACCCATTCACCGTGCAAGTCTCACGAGCCATGAGATTTCCCCTTCCTAAATCCTATCCATTTTCATTTTTCTTTATACTAGTCACTGTGACAACCCTGAAAAGCAGATGAGATTAATAAGACAATTTGATTATGTGCAGAAGCAATGTTTGCATCAATTTACCTCGGGCCAGCTCCTTGCCTCTTTAGCAGAGAATCTCAGGCTCGTTAAATAAGACGTCAGATTTTTCTAAACATGGAAGCTCCTGTAGCCTCCCTTCACATGGAAAAAATGCTCTCTGCCCCATAATAATTGGGATATAAACAGTCCATACAGGTAGACTTCACCACAATTGAGCCCAGAATTGCCACTAAGCAAGACAGTCATTAAGTGAGTATAGCCGCATTTTACGACCTTTCTTGCCACAGTTGTTAAGTGAATCATTGGTGATTAAGCAAATCTAGCTTCCCTCACTGAATTTGCTTGTCAGACACCAGCTGGGAAAATTACAAATGATGATCTTATGACCCCGGGACACTGCAACTGTGTTAAATACATGCCAGTTGCCAAGATTCAAATTTTGATCACATGACCATGGGGATGCTGCAACAGTCATAAGTATAAAAATCAATCGTAAGTCATTTTTATCAGTGTCATAACTTCAAATGATCACTAAATGAACAGCTGTAAGTCGAGGTCTACCTGTATGCACTGAAAATGCAGAATATACACTTTTATATATCAGTAAACAAATTGCTTACTTTTCCTTCTCGCTCTTGGCTGCTGTTGACTCTCAAATACACCCAGGCTAAAACCCTCTTTATTTTTATTTCTTCTGTGAGGCTGTAACCCAATTAGGTTGATTAAATTAAGAGACTCTGGACCAGGGGTGGGATGCTACTGGTTCTTACTGGCTCTATAGAGCCAGTAACTCTGAAGAGCAGCAGATACCAAACCAGTTCTGTGTTTGCTGCTGTTTGGCCTTTACGCAGCACAGCTGAGGTTGAAAAAGCAGGAAAAAAGAGGCTTTTCAAATATTGTGCACCTGCACGCAGCGCTTTTCAGCTGCCTGGGCAGTACAGCTAAAGGTTTTTTTACACATGTGCCCGCAGGGCATCTGACGCGCATGCACACATAGTGTGCACGTGCGCACAAAACGTAATCACCGAACCGGTAGTAACACCGGTTGAATCCCACCACTGCTCTGGACAGCAGAAGTTACAATTTCCCACATTTATTTAGCCAATAAAATCCTGAGCGGAACAGAGCGAGGTAACACTCTCAGCTTACCTGCAGCTGGTGTGTGATGAAAAGAACTGTTCTGGACTTCAGGTGCTTCCGGATTGCACTGTTGAAAATGTGGTTTCCAACATGGGCATCCAAGGCACTCAAAGGGTCATCGAGGATGAAAATGCTCTTGTCGCTGTACAGGGCACGGGCAAGGCTGATCCGCTGGCGCTGACCCCCACTCAAATTTGCGCCCCGGTCACCAATCTAAATAAAACATGCCTTGTTCAAATATTTGTTTGCCCGCCACACCTTCTTTATTCCTTGCTTATCAATTCTCTCATTTCTCCAAAACTCAAAGCAGGATTCCAATAAGTCAACAGAATTCAAATAGCTCTAATTGATTGGAAACCCTTTACTGAATTTGATAGCAAAGATTCAAAGCTCAGTTCCTACGGAATCAAATTTTTATCTAGTACTGTAACCTACTTAATGTATGCATCCTGTTATTTACTTAAAGAAGGCATGTTTAAGGAATTTTTGAGACAAATATATTTGAAAACCCAGAAACCTAAAACATAATTGACAGAAACAGCAGATGTCTGTTTAAAAAACAGCAACGATAATTATTTACTCATTTCAATGCAGTTACATAATTTTACAATTCAACTGAAATGAAAAGCAGGAAGTACATTCAAGGCAACTTTCAGTTGTATTTGATTGATTATTAGAAAGTCTCTTCAACTACTTTCTGACTCCAAGAAATTAGCAAATGAAATGGAAACCACACTTCTAAAAAAGCAGAAAGGAATAAAATAAAGATTTCAAACACATTTAAAGCAGGAATGTTTTTTATTACCTAAAACCTCCAAAGATAGAGTTGGCCCTTGTTTCATTGAGAGGAAATTGTACAATTTAGGTGCTGCCATTCAAAAAGCATATTTCCATCAATTGAATTTAACTTGACACAACACAAGAGGACCTGCTCTTTCCACGAAAATAATCTCTCCTTAGCAATAAATACCTTACCAAACTCACGCCTCACTTAAGGTACCTACCTTTTTGTATCAAGAGAAACAATTTATTTACAAATTTGGAAACTAGACATCTCTCTCTCACAGCAGTTGGCAAAGCACCTAATTTTGAGATTCCTCTCCTCAAAGTGCAACAGGACATGCCCTAATTATTTTTGTGTGTGAAATAACTGTAAGAGAAAGAGTGGCAGAACCTGGGGTTGAGTTAAAAGAGCCTAGAATCCCCATATAGCCACAAACGAATTAAGTCTAGCTTCTCTTGAAATCCCTTGACTCTTATCGGCAGAGGTGCTCACCATTAGTTGAGAAGATTTCAGCACACAGGATGACTAGCTACAAATTAATCCAATTGGACCTTCATGTGTCTTCCTGGTCTTTCCTGCCCCACATTAACCCATGAACCCATTAAAAACATAGCAAGGTAAACGGGTCTCATATTTTTAGAGTCTGATTACATATTGAGTAGTTAAGGTGTAATGAAGTTAACAAGCAAAGCTGTTTATCAACCTCTAAGCATGTCATATATTTTCCCTCTACAGATGGGTCTCCTGGAATTGGTGGGCTGATGTGTTCAAGCAAGATTCTTACCTCTGTCAGATCCCCATGTGGTAGGATAGCCAGATCAGGTCGGAGACAGCAATCATTCAGCACCATATTGTACCTAAATATATATATATATATATATACACGTGTGTGTGTGTATAGATGGATATACATCTTTTAAAAAAGCAGTGAACAGACCACTTCCAAGTTAAATGGGCCTAAGTCCTCCCCTATAGCGTTTTCCCAAGGTCTGTTTAAAGAGAGATTTAGAAAATCTATCTCGGATACATATGGGACATTTAGAAATTTATCTGGTTTTGCCCCAGGTTGAATTGTGACTGTTAGGCCAATCAGCTAATTGCTTTGAAATAGTTATGTGACTGGCGAGCACCATAACGGGCAACAAAGACAGTGATTCTCAAAACTGACTTGTAACATTAGTTGCATTGTCAATGATGTAGTTATCAGGGTGGCTCTTACATAATGCTGTATTATAATTTTGTATAGCATGTATTTCATCCTTCCTCCCTGGCTGGGGAGGAAAATTCTTGCCAAGTTTAGATTTGATTTATTATTACTATTATTATTACTATTACTATTACTATTATTATTACTATTATTATTACTATTATTATTACTATTATTATTATTATTATTATTATTATTATTATTATTATTATTATTATTATTTCTCATTGATTTATCAGTGATTCCTACCAAGTTCTTATCTGTGCCCAAAAATAATGTTTGAAAAGCACCTTCCATTTTGTGAAGAGGTTCTGGCTTAGTAAGCAGTTGTAATTTGGCTAAAACCACAATTCCTGTGATGCAGTGAAATAAGAAGCCAAGAATTAAGGAAAATCGGGGTTGAAAGACTTTCTCCCAGTTGGGAAGAACGGAAGATACATGGCTCCAGTGCTCAGTTCAAGCTCACCAAGTCTCATGTAAAGGTAAAGGGTACCCCTGCCAGTTTTGTCCAACTCTAAAGGGCAGTGCTCATCCCTGTTTCTTAATCGAGGGAGCCAGTGTTGTCTGAAGACACTTCCATGATCATGTGGCCAGCATGATTATACGCCAAGGTGCATGGAATGCTGTTGTGTGTGTTACTCACACTTGCGTGCTTTCAAATTGCTAGGTGGGCAGGAGCTGGAGCAAGGAACAGAAGCTCACCCTCGTCCTGCGGGCTCGGGGCTCGAACCCAGGCTGTCAGCTTTCCAGCAGACAAGTTCAGCGTTTTTAACCACTGAGCAATCACACCCCCAAGTCTCATATATTTAATACTAAATCATGGCTTTGTGTTACAAAAGTCCTGGACCAATGTTTTATTTCAGTGCAACCAATGAAAAAGCCCACAGTAAGGGAAGTGCAGTCAGAAAATCACAGTCTTGTTACCAGGTGTAAACTATCCATCCAGAACAGCTGCAAGGCTGACTCAGGACGAGCCTCAACCCCTCAGCCTTTCCCCACCTGCATTGTGAGAGAAAGTGCACAAAACTCCATCAGACCGACCTTTCTTCTTCAAACTCCTTCCCAAAAAGGATGTTGTCTCTAAGCGTGGCGTTGAGAATCCAGGCCTGTTGGGCCACATAAGCAAAGTTCCCATCCACGGCAATGCTGCCTTCCAACAATGTCATCTGAAAAAGCAGCCACAGGCCTGTCAAGGATACTGCCTCCAAGTCTCATCAATAAAGGAGAATATTTGTAGCTCAGGATTGAAATGAGGGCTCCTTGGTGCTCTCTGAGCTTGGTTGTTTTCTTGTGAATGTTTCATTACCAAACTAGTAATGAAGTGCTAGAAACATCTGCAAGAAAACAACCAAGCTCAGAGAGCACCAAGGACCCCTCAAAGTCTTGTGTTACATTAACTCGTTCATTAATTTTATTGATTAGCCCTTGGACCATATCAAAGTGCAGAGTTCCAGAAACAAATTATTACTAAAATTTGATAAAAGCAATTTAAGCAATTCAAAGTCTTATAAATTCCTGCCCCTCCCTCTCAGACTCTTCTTTCCCTCTCCCACCTCCCACTTCTGGAGACAGGCCAAACTACCACGTCCCAAAAGACATTCTTGCCTCATTTTTACAGATTTTTGTAAGCCCAATAAAACTTTGGGGGATTAGATATCTGGGGATAGATTGTTCCATTGAAGAAGGTCATCACAAATAAAGCCTACGTATTGGCTCCCTGCGCTTGGCCTTCTTTCAAAGAATTAACTGGTGAAGCCCTGTCTCAGCCCAAAGAGCAAGATCGGAGATGCTCTAAGATTGAGGTGCAACATAGGCCAAGGAGACGTCCACTTCCCTGGGTATGGTGTTATTAGTTATTAATATGGAGCCTCGGTGGCACAGTGGTTAGAGTGCAGTACTGCAAGCTACTCCCACTGCCATTTGGCAGATCCAATCCCACCAGGCTCAAGGTTGACTCAGCCTTCCATCCTTCCGAGGTCAGTAAAATGAGTACCCAGATTATTGGGGACAAGAGGCTGACTCTGTAAACCGTTTTGAGAGGTCTGTAGAGCACTATAAAGCGGTATATAAGTCTTATTGCTATTAGGTACCTCCTCTGCCTGGACAGAGGCCTCTCCAATCAAGATGAGGGATAGGCAATGGGATGGGCCACCTGGGCCATAGATTGATACTCCCACACTTGTATGAGTGACATGCAAGAAAGCAAGAAGTCATGGCTTGGGACCAGGTTCTTTGAAGGACCAGTTACATCTACTTAATGGCAACTCTAAAAAGACCATAGAAATATTTTATAAGTTGACCTTTTGAAGTTTTGGAAGTTTGGCTCGAGACTCATGATTTAATTGGGGTAACTGCCGGAATCTTGACACTCAACACACCAGAGAGAAGGGCCACGGTATGTTGTGGGTCCCTTCTCTTAAGCAGGTCCACCTAGTGGGATCATGAAGAAGGGTCTTCTCCATGATGGCTCCCTCCTTGTGGAACATCATCCCTGTGGAGAGAAGCCTGGCCTCCAACTTGATACTCTTTCAAAAGGTCCCGAAGACATAATTTTGGACCTCACGGTGACGGGGAGCCAGTCAAGTGGTTGATTTTACTGTTGTCACCAGTGGGAATGAGACTTTCTTAGACTTTGCTCTGGAGTTTTTATTTCTGCAGAAGACCTGGAGTCACCTTGAGGGAGTTGGGAAGCCATATAAATGTTCTTCATAAATAAAGCCTCTCTAGAGTACGCAGGCTGGTCACCATATGCCTGGTGTAATGGTGCACACTAAGCCAGTAGAACTTTAAATCATATTGCTACTGGAAGCTGAAAACTGCTGGAAATACCTTTGCAGTCTGGTTTTTACAATTTAAAGGAAATGTAACTTCTCTGTGCTATCAAGTCTTGGAAGAAGAGAGAATTTCACAACGGAATACAATCAGTTATGCCTGCCAAATAGCACTGGAAAGAAAGCAAACTGATTTGCTGTCAACCTTAATATTGTTTCCAACAAAAGGGTAACAACAAATCCAAAATAGATTTTTTTTTAATGTAATTTTCTATCAACTCCCAAGGGACCCAAAAACACTCTGGTCGTATCCTCTCTTTCTGATTCCACTGGACAGGAAGATTCAATCCAGAAAAGATGGTTAATGAGTGTAACGTTTTTTTCACAGTCAAAGGACAACAAAAGAAAGAAAGAAGAACCAACAACTTACAAAAATAGTTTTTTAAAAGAGTAGTGGTATCTCACCTGTCCCAAAATGGCTGAAATGAGTGAGGTTTTCCCACTCCCCACGCTGCCACATATCCCAACAAGTTTCCCCTAGATTGGATCAGCAAAAGGGGAAGAAAAATTAGTGCATGATGAAGCACACAAGAAAGTAATGCTATTTACCACCCAATTATTTAATAAACATTAAACAAAATCCAATTACTGTATGTAATATTAGTGGATGATGATATTATTTCCTGCAGCCCTGAGCATATAAAGATTTTTTTTTGCTTAGATGACCAGCAGCCAATGTCTCCTTGAAAGAAAACCTGCACTAAATGGATAGCAAAACCCTGTGGAGATTTCCTCAGTCCTCTGCCCTCAAGCAAGCTGACTGCCAAAGATACCACTGAAAGGAATCAATTTGAACTTTTCCTTTATCAAACTCGTGACTCAAGTTGTTTGAAGTCATGTAGAACAGACATCTTTGCATAAATATATGAAAATGCAGCTGCCAAATATTATCAGAACTAATCTGAAATAAAATTGTTGCTCCAGCATATCTGCTGTGTGCCCAACTTTCCAGAAGATAAATATTTCATTGTGATGAAAATAATTTTGTAACACAAAGGGCAAACTTGTCCCTAGATAACCTAGGCTTATGTGTATCTGTCAGTCTTTCCTTCAGCTGGCAAATAGTTGACTCTGGTTAGTTTAGGCCATAATACAGGAAGTTCTCGACTTACAATCACAATTGAGCCTGAAATTTCTGTTGCTAAGCAAGACAGTTGACAAGTCCAAGTGAACATAACGTGCTTAATGCACTGCAGTGCGTATCAAATGACTTGTTACTCTCTGTAAACATATAGCAGTCAAAAATGCACTAAAAATAAAAGAGGAACACAGCAACAAAAACAAATACAAGCAGAACCAGAAAAGGAAAGCAAAACTGCTCCCCTCAACACAAAACACATAATTTGGATATAGGTAGTCCTCAATTTACAACCAAATGCGTTTAGCAACTGTTCAAAGTTACAACAGCCCTGAAAAATGTGACTTACAACCCGTCCTTGCAATGATAAGCATCGCAGCATCCCAATGATCACGTGACCAAAATGTGAGCCCTTGGTAACCAGCATGTATTTACATCAAGCGGAGGATCACACAATCATGTGTTTGACATTTATGACCTATTCAGCCTGGCTGCCGACATACAAAATGAATGGGGGAAGCCGGGTTCATTTAATAACCTCAATTCACTTAACTGCAGTGATTCACTTAACAACTCTGACAAAAAAGGTTGTAAAATCTAGCACACCTCAATAACTGCCTTGATTAACAAAGGAAATTCTGGCCCCAGTCGTGGTTGGAAGTCTAGGACTACCTGTATATACAAATACATTTGTAATGTGAATGAGAGATTTTAAAATTTCATAGCCAACTTGATATTCCAAAGACCTTTATAGAGAAGGAAGGAATCTATTTGGTTCACATAAAAAAGGAAGCCAAATGGTTATAAAGTAATACTTAACTATTTGTTTCATTGCTTTGATTTCCTACCCATCCCCAAAGGATAGGAAATGTCTAGCATTTTTCTTACAGTTCATAAATCTAGCATCTAGCAAAATAAATAAATAAATATGGCATTGATCCCTTGTATTAAACCATTTTACATGCAGTAGGGAAATGCAGTACAGCTAAATTAGCCCTGATAATTAAAGACTGTTGAGGCATTTTCCTAACTTGCTCAACAATCAATCAAGATTGATTCCTAAGTTTATTTATTTATTTTATTTACATACAGTTTTGATCACCATGACATAAAAAAGAAGTTGAGATTCTAAAAAGAGTGCAGTGAAGAGCAACAAAGACAGTTAGGAGGCTGGAGGCTAAAACATATGAAGAACTTGAGGATTTGGGTATGTCTAGTTTAATAAAAAGAAGGAGTATTGATAGCAATCTTCCAATATTTGAGGGGCTGTCACAAAAAGAGGGAGTCAACCTATTCTGCAAAGCACCTGAAGGCAGGAAAAGAAGCTATGTATGGAAACTCATCAAGGAGAGAAGCAACCTAGAACTAAGGAGGAATTTCCTAACCGTTAGAGCAATTAATCAGTGGAATGACTTGTCTCCAAAGTTATGGAAGCTTCATGAAATGGTATAAGGTTTCCTGCTTGAGCAGGGGTTGCACTGAAGACCACCAAGATTCCTTCCAATTCTGTTACTCTATTTATTTGGGTTTAATAAAAAATTATTTACCTGCTGCCTATCCCACCGTGGGGCTAGTGTAGACAGCTTAGAACAGGGGTGTCAAACTCATGTCATCACAGTGTCGTCATGTGATGTATTGCGACTTTTTTTCCTCTTCGCTAAACCGGGCGTGGGTGTGGCCAACGTGTGGCGTGAGTTTGACAGCCCAGGGCTTAGAACAATAAAAAGGAAGAAATGAAAAGAAGTGCAAATAAAACAGAGGTAAAGTATCAGAACAATAAAATAAAAAATGGAAAAGGCACAATAAGAGTACATCTTATTGTGGGGACCGGGGCTGCAATCTCTTCTTTGTTGAAAAAGCAGCCCTTTGGGGGAGGGGGAATTAGCACCATGCCACTTCCTAACTAGAGAGAGAGGGAGGGAAGGAGGGAGGGAGAGAGAGATGGGAAAGGAGAGAATTACTTCCTCACCTTCTCAATTTCCAGGTCGACGTTGTAAAGTACCTTCTGCAGCCGGACATTTGCAAGCTGGATACGCTGGGTCTCCTCCTCGGGGCTCGGGGGGTCGCTATCCACCAAAAGATGGCCTTTCTGCTCCGTGAACATGGTCTGCCGTCCCTCGTGTTGCTGCAGTTTCCTCTTGTCTTTGGTGCTCATGGCCGTCTTGCCCTTTTTCATTTTAGGGGTCATCTTGGGTGAGCTCTGGACACTAGCATGGGAGGATTCCCAGGCTAAGGTGGCATTTGTCATCTGTATGGCTGCGTGAGGACTGGCTGGTTTTTTCTTTACCATATGAACCTCTTCCATTAGAAACAAACTCTGATAGGAGTTGTGAGAGAGGTGCAAAGATGAGACACCTGGTCAAGACTGAGGGGGGGACAAGTCTACGGCACACTCACGCAGCAAAACACATCAGGCTATACAGTGCGAGGAAGCTGAAGAGCAAAAGGTAGCTCATTAGTGAAAACTAACGCCAGATCCTTCAGAAGGACCTGGTTGACCCACAAATGCAGTGTTCCTCAGACAGAGAGACTTAAGACTCATTTGGCAGGTGAGAAATTTTGTTCGCCAGAAACACCACCAGCTTAAATGGGTGAGAGCACCAGCTCAACCCAGGTTCAAAAAAAAAAAAAAAGCTTAATTCTCTGTTGTACAAAAACCAGGCACTTTTGGAATGTGACTGTGTGTTATCACTGATGACCAAACAGCATTGTTAAAAGCCAGAGCCTCTATGTCACGTTTTCCACTGCATCCGTCTTTCAAAAATATTCTGCAGTATTTATTCAACAGTTTACACAGAAAAACCAAAACACAGTTTGAGTTAGTTAAACAACAAGTATTTCCAAAGAAACTTATTTCTTTAATGACTCCCATCCCCACCCCAGAATAATTATGGGACTGGCACTGAAATGATCCATGGATAAGCAAACTATAAGCCTCTGTCTTAAGAGATAACATTACTGGTTTTCTCTGAAGGGTTCCTCTTTCCCTACCTTCTTTTAACTAAGATTTAGCATCCTGCATATTTCAAAATGATAGTGTTCTCGCCAAGAATAATAAAATTATTCCACCGGCCTAAAGATTTGCTTGCTTGATGGAATTCCTGGATATTCAAATGACAGACCTAAAAGCAATTTACAGTTCAAAGCATATATACAATGCCTTCATACAATCTCAGGTAGAAACTTCTGCTGATAACATAGTTCTATGGTGAAAAAAAGTTGGACATTAGCTAGTTTAAGCACAGTAAGAGCGGAACTGCAAACATTCAGAAACCAAGGGGTGGGGGGGAATGAAAATTGAAGAACGCATCTTAGTGGGGCTGTTCTCAATATTTGCCAGGTTATGTTCTGAAATGCACTTTAAACGTAATTGTGATGAAGCCCAACAGCCAGACTAGCTTTCCATCTCAATGAACTATGCATGCTAAAATCTTCAGCAACTCACAAGAGTTCCCTTATAGACAAGCAAATATGGAAAACTTTTTTTTAAAAAATGAAAATCACTGCCGAGAAATTTGATACTGTAAGCTATCATAAGGCATGCTGCAGGTTGCATTCTACAAGATTCTGCATGCATGTATCATGCTTCATTATCATGCTTTAAATTTATTTAAATCCTGCAATCCTATTCTCTCTTTGACTTGGTAGTCCACTGAATGCAATTAATTACTAACGTTAGGGATGTTAGTCTTATGCAGCAAAATGGGCACTTTGGCAAACTTTCACCAAGTAGAATTTCAGGATGTTTAGCTCATGCTCCTTGTGGTGAGAATAAAGCGATGAAGGTAGCAAGAGATTTAATATGTATTTTAGAATATGCAAAAGGACCCAACCAAGTAGTAAAATACGTCAAGGCAAGGATGACTTACTTTAAATCTATCAGCTGCAACAGAAGCTTCAGACAAGGACTTCACAGAAAACGGAGTGACTTTCAAAGCAAAAGTCATGGAATTGAACACTGTCACCACTGTAAAAGCCTGAAACACAGACAAAAATAAGCAGTTTTTGACTGTAGCAGCAATAAGAAGCCTTGTGTAAAATCAAAGAATTGTTAGGGATACACCCTAGCAGAATCTGCATGGCAGTCAGGCAGGCAGGCAAAATATGTGAGATAAACGTTTTTGTAGCTTACATTCAGTAAAACAGATACACTGTGCTAGTTAAATAGTTTATTCCAGTAAGAGTTTTAGCATTGTCAAAACAGTCCATATATCATTCACTAGTTCAGTCCGTCCGGGGATTATTCAGTTGCAAAGTCCAGTGTCGAAAAAGAGAGGTCAGTAAACTTACAAATATCAGTCCAGTAATATATCTCCTCGCAGTAGAGGTATGAAGAAGTCAAAACTCCTTTCTTCCTTCGACGTTCAAAAAACTCAGCAGTAGGGAACACGCAGTCCAGTAAACCAGCAATCGTCAGCAATCAATCAGGTTCTTTTGCTCCCTCTTATGGCGGTTTCACACCGCACCCAAAATTACATGCTTTGCAGTTTAAAGTGACACACACTTAAACTTACTATCATAGTTTATATATATTATTTTACCCAAACTACGTTAGGTAATCTATGTTATTCCTAACAAGAATGTTTAGCTAATTGGCAACAGTGACAGTATTCTTTCAGGTTAAAAAAATATTCTGCAGAGTGCCTGGGATTTTCTGCCATTCTTCCCTGCAAATTCTCTCAGGCTCAGTCAGGTTGGATGGTGACTGTTAGTGAACAGCCATTTTTACATCCCTCCATAAATGTTCAACAGGGGTCAAGTCAGGGATCTGGCGGGGCCACTCTAGGATATTCACAGAGTTGTCCTTAAGTCACTCCTGTGTTGTCTTGGCTGTGTGCTTAGGATGTCACGAGGGAAAGTGAACCTTCAGGCCAGTCTGAGGTCTTGAGCGCCAAGGAACAGGTTTTCATTGAGGATATCCCTATAATTTGCTCCATTCAGCTTTTCCTCAACCATGATCAATCTCCCAGTCACCGCTTCTGAAAAACAACCTCCAGCATAGCATGATGCTGGCATCACCACACGTTCTGAATGCACTACAACTACCAACTGCTAACAAGAACAAAAGAAAGCAGGTATCATTCAGCTGATGACCCGGATGTTTTTCATTCTTCCCAAAAACTATTCATAAGAGGAAGAACACAGCTGGACTTGTTTTAATCCCTAATTATAGTAAGTATGACACTCAGATGTCCCATGGAGGATTTTCGTGAAACATGAATACTGCAGTGTAAGACCAACAATCCAAATCCTTTTTAGCTTAAGAATTAAATTACACTGCACACTGAACTACATTTTTGGCACAAAAATCTGACCTCTCAGTCAATATGTATGTCTCCAGAAGAAATAGATACTCTGTCTAAGTTATTTTCAGATATTACTGAAACCATAAGATAAGTCTACTTGGAACAATAAAAAATACAGAAAAGAGGGACCTGCAGGAACATTCCAAAAAGATACCAGCTTTTCTTAATACCTACTGCAATCAGAAACAGAAAAGACTACCACAGATGCTGATCACAGCTACTATTATACTGGAGGATGGTTTTTTTGTGTCTTTGTTTTTTTGCTTTTTTTACTACCGGTAGGTTCATTTTAGTTCCTAAGTCATTACAGTCATTAATTATAATCTTCATGTAGGACTAACCCAGTCTCCTAGCAACTTTTCAAGGCGTAAGACAGGGGTGTCAATCTCACCACGTCACATTGCCGTTATGTGACTTATCGTGACATTTTCCCCCTTCACGGAGCTGGGGTGGGGGTGGCCTGCGTGTGACGCATCTGGCCCATAGGCCACCAGTTTGACACTCCTGGCATAGGAAAACAGTATGCAAAGTTGGATCAAACCAGGTGAGAAAAGCATAGTTCATTGTTTTTCAACCTTGGCCACAAAAAGAGGTGGATTTCAACTCCCAGAATTCACCTGCCTGCCTTGCTGGCTAGAGAATTCTGGGAGTTGAAGTCCATACATCTTCAAATAGCCACAGTTGAGAAACATTGGCACAGATGATTCCAAATCCCCAAAGTTATCATTTCACATGCCTGATGTAAACACTATCTACCTCTAAAAATTACCTGGGCTGCTGTGAGATCATAGCCGAGGATCATATGAACAGAGAAGGTCACCACACTAGCTATCACTACAACGATGGGTGCCACTCCCACAGTGATGCTCTGGAAGTATCCTGCACGCTCCAGAATTTTGCGTTCTTCCTCTCTGATTTCTAGGAAGAGGAAGCAAAGATTAGTAGAAGATTAAATTAATTGCCAAGTTAACTGTGGTTTTGTCATCTGCAGGAACCACACTTACAGCAGATGAAAATGAAAATGCAAAAGGGGACATGATTTAGACTTTTTAAAAGAATTGATTTCCATTCAGATTGGCCCTCCCTGGCAACAAAAATATAAGCTCAATTTTATCCTATGATTAGTCATGCAAATGTAATAACAGTAGAAAAGCCAAAGAAACCTTGATGAAGATTCTCAGTAATCCAGGTAGAATTGTCTGAAAGTTGAATTATAGCAACTGGATTTATTTTCTTGTGGGTTTGACGCCATCCAAGAAGAAGCAAAACTTTTCAAACCCACAAGAAAATACTGGTATTCCTTCGCTTACAACAGTTCATTTAGTGACTGTTCAAAGTTGCAATGGCACTGAAAAAAGTGACTTTATTATGACCATTTTTCACACTTTTTCACAACCATTGCAACATCCTCATAGTCACATGATTAAAAAAAAAAGGAGGCAACTGGCTCGTATTTATGACGGTTGCAGAATCCCTGAGTCATGTGATCACATTTTGTAATCTTCTGACAAGCAAAGTCAAAGGGGAAGCCAGATTCACTCAACAACCCCTGTTGCTAATTTAACAACTGCAATGATTCACTTAACAACTGTGGCAAGAAAGGTTATGAAATGGGGCAAAATCCAATAATTGTCATGTTTGGTCACAAAAACGTTGGGCTCAATTGTGATCGTAAGTCAAGGGCTACCTGTAAGTCCGGTTGCCAACTTTTAGACAATTCTACCTGGATGACTGAGAATCTTCATTGACATATTGCCATGCACTTTGGGGGAGAAATCATGAAGCTGGTGAAAGAACATTCCTAAGAATTTTAGGAGTTGGCACATTCCAACAATTCTTTGCCTACTCAGATACCCCTAACCAACTTGTTGAGACTGGAGAAGCTGCTTGGATGGCCAGCAAAACATCTCAAACCAGCCAGAAATTAAGTCCAGTTTCCATGACTCAACTTTCAGACAAACAAATGTCCCTTGTGCATACCCAGTATCTGCAGCAGCACCAGCAACGTTTACATGTCATTTCACTGTTCAAAGAGGAAGCAAAAGGAAGACAAGTGGATGAGACAGTGAAGAAATTAAAAAAAAAAAAAACTCACTTTGAACAGTCTGTGAAAAGGCTTTCACCCAAGCATACATTTTGATGAATTTAATGTAGTTAAGCACTTCATTCATTTTCTGGACCCGTTCATCAGTTACAGCCACACATTTCCTTCTGAAATAAGCTGTAAAGCGGGATGCAAACATCTGGAATCGTAAGAAAGATAATATCATCATAACAAAAGGTGCAGACTCTTTCAGCCAATATACATACAATAGAGATCAAAAGCATCATCTACTGAATGAATTAGCTAATAGCTTAGAACAGAGTTTCTCATTCACATTTTCATAATTTTTGTATGGACTTCAACTCCCAGAATTCCTCAGCCAGCATCCTGGTTAGGGAAGTTTCAAATATTTCATATATTCACAATATATTGGTCTCTGTTTCAATACTCATCAGTGATTTGGCTTTTAAACGGATAGTTTTCTACTCACCATTGCAGGATAGAAGAGGATGAAAACAGCCGAACCTAGGAAGCCTGTTGGTCCAAGAATTACAACGTTGTAAACCATGCCAAGAATGGCAACGATAGGACCTCCAGCCAACAAGCTACCCACAGCTGCAGCTTCGAACATTCTCTGGCCATCATTGGAGCATATATTTATGAGCTGAAATGTACACAGTGCAAATCAGAAATTATCAAGGGCACAGGACAGAAAACAACCATGTCTTCTCTATTGTTTAGATTGAACAGATACAGGAAAGAAAAGTAGTGTACAAGTAGTCCTCAACTTATAACCACAACTGAGCCCAAAATTGCTGTTACTAAGCGAGACAGCTGTCAAGTGAATTTTGCCCCATTTTACAAACTTTCTTGTCATGAATCATGTTAGGGACACAGATGTTAAGTGGCTTCCCTCTTGACTTTGCTTGTCAGAAGTTTGCAAAAGGTGACTGCATGACCCCAGGACTCTGTAACCATCATAAATAGGAGCCAGTTGCCAAGCATTCCAATTTTGATCATGTGGCCATGAGGATTTTACAATGGTTGTAAGTGTGAAAAATGACCACAAGCCACTTTTTTTCAGCACCATTGTAACTTTGAACAGTTACTGAACAAGCTGTTGTAGGTCAAGAACTACCTTTGTGCTATTTTATTCATATATGGCCTATTCAGTGCTAATATGCAATGGAAAGGCAGGATATCAATTTAACCACTGATAAAATGAGACCCACTGTCAGGTGCCAATAACCTGGAGCATTCATTGGGTTCAAAGCACAGAAGAGTCTATTATTGGTACTTTTAATAGAAGAGCCAAGTCAACTAATGACCAAAACTAAATTGGCACTAGATAAGGGTCAATGGAATTCACAGGGGGCTGAATTTAAGTCTTTGGTGGCAATACAATGACTTCAAACTGATGACACCTTTAACCCAGCCTTCCAGTTCAGCCTGTCCTTCTCCTACACCCAGCACCATTTTAACTTACCTCGCCCAAAGATTTCTCCTTGATATTTTTCAGTCTGAGTATTTTCTTGAAAGCCATTGTAAGGATAGCTCCACGCAGCCTGACCCCAGTGCGATAGTTTAAAGCCCATGTTAACGCCAAAGACCAGGAACGAATTACTTCTGTTATTAAGAGGCCCAAAATTAACAACAGGCTGTATTGTAGGTTGGGTTCCGTTTGCTGAGTATATTCAAGAAGATGTTTCACCATAAACGCCTACAGGGAGAAAGGCAATACTGCATGAACATCCTAGCATGTTAGAGGTACCATTCAAAATTTATTTTTTTTATGTTAAGTTAGAAAAAAGGAGCTATTTGATTTCAGATTGGAATTTTTATCATTAATCGAAAGACTTCCGAGAGGTAATAACTGCAGGTATTAACAGCCTACTGAATCTCCAAAAGGGAATCAAACATATCAGGCAATGCGCAATAATTTGAAATCTCCCAATTCTTTACGCTGCCCCATTGCTGCTCCTTCACACATTGTCTAACTTAACATAAACCTGAAAGTTAGCTGAAACAATTCATCATCGCTGTCAATTTTATAACATGTACTTTCTTGCAAAAACTGAGCATATTACAAACATAACACCTTTATTATTCTTTCTTTCAAACGTGCTTATTTGAGAAAAAGGAACAAATGTACCTACAGTTGAACTGGGGAAGAGTGTGAGAAGGACATTTTGCAAAACATTCCTGAAAATTAAACATCAGCAGTTTAAAAGTAAAGAAAAGGACAAGCAGAAAAAGAAAAAAATCATATTAGGAGATACCAATTTAAAAAAATAAAAAAACCCACCAGCCCTCAACCCTCACTACCCCCCATCCTCCCTCCTTTTAAAGACAAAAACAATTTTACCTCAGGAATCACAATTTCAAAACACCACCTGCAAAAAGAGAAAAACAGCTCCCAGGCCACAAATTGTCTATTTCATTTTCATTGGCCAAAAGGACAGTGTGGTCCATTACAACTCAGATTCATGAGCAATATTAAGTACTAATAAATGGGAAGCAGGAAATTTTTTATTTGCAAACAAACCAGTAGTATCTTATGAAAAGTGAGTAGTAGCATGTCACAAACACTGTACAAAAGAAAAGAAAGGTACGGTGGCAGAACGTACAATCGGCATGCACAACAAAAGATTACACAAGGCCTGAATCCAACTCAAGCTTCCAACACAAAATCGAGCTCACATTTTGCAAAGACACAAAAAAATTAAATATTACAAGAAAAAGCAGGACCAGTGTTTGTTCACAAGTCCATGGAAGAGGGAAACATTGGCGGCTAATGATCTCCATGGCCAGATGTGTTTCCCCCTTTTGGTTTAACACGGCTTTGCTAGACGGAAGATTTTTCAGCTGGGCATTTCCAACAATAAAGACATCTACACATTCTGGAGCTTAAGGTTCTTTAATCAAAGGCAAGAAGTACGGTTGCCCACCACAAAAATGCGAAAGGATGGAGATGCTTGGGGTGGATTTCTGAAGTCTTTAGGAAGTCCCCACGGCTACAACTGGCTTTGCAAATCAGTGTTCTGGACAACAATGGGTGCAAGCCCAGGCTTGTCAAGGAAGGAGCAGAAGCTCAGGATCAAGTTAAAAAGTGAAGGCAAGGACCACGAACAAGTCCCAAGGTGGCTGATTCTGAATTTCCAACTGAGAACTCACTCGGTAGGATTCCTCCCCCGAGTTTTCATGCGCACATGTCAACAGCCGGACGTCCATCATGTGCCCAAAGCGGTCCAAAAAAGGACAGAACGAGCAAAAAAATAAAAAAGGACCTCAAGCAAATCTCTGATCACAGCACACGCTCAGATTCCAAGGTCACACTACGCCAGCTTGTTCCTCCATTGCTAGGATTTTACTTTCTCTCCATCCGAAACACAACTGGCTATTTTGTATGGTCGATGCTATTTAGCAACAAGATTGTTGGCTTCTGGTGCAGGATTCAATCCATCAACTGAAATCAAGTCACTGGCAGCGTGAATAATCTTTCGGTGCTCTACTTTCATAACCTATGACCCGACATGCTGACAAGGGCTGCCAACATTTTCTCACAAACCCACTTGATACAGGAAGAAATAGGGATAATATTTGCAACATCAGCAGGAACTCTCTTCTACCGTACTAACTAGAAAGTAAGAGATTTCCAGGGAAGAACAACAAGGTGGCTTAGGGTGTTGTTGTTGTTTTTTGTTATAGATGTAAAGAAAGTAGTGGCAGAAAGATCAAAAGGGAAAAAGAAACAATATATGCAATCTTAAAAACATTGTTCTGGTTAAAATCATGACGAGAACAATCAGCATATTGTTTCCATTTAAAAACATAACAGTAACCCCAAGCTAGCCGAAGCGTAGAAAATTATCCCTGAAAACTATTCCTGAAATTATTCATGAAAACTATTAATGGTAGCAGCTGCCCTAAGCTAGCCTGGCTGTCATAAACATTCCCACAAATAAACATCACCTTACCTTCCATCTTGGCGTTTTGGCTTCTGCCCAGCTTGACTGTCTCATTCTGATCGCAGAATACAGCCATCCTGGAAATTCTAAAGAACAGCTTCTGTCATTGGCTCCACTACAGAGAAAACTCTCCCAGATTCACATCCAGCCTTTTACAGCCGAAAACAAGCTGCAGCTGGAATGAACTTGGAAGAGTGGGAGGCTTACCTTAAATGGCTCTCCCCACCAGTCCACCCCTTTCCCCCATCCCACAATGCCCTCTGCAAAAGAGACCTGGGAGCATCCCTCACTCAATGCTTTTCAACAAGAATTTCAATGTCCTATGGAAGCCAAGGCAAGGTTTGGAAAAGGTTTTAAAAAATAAAAAAATAAAAATGCTGATTCTGAGGGCTATTTAAAAAAAAAAAATCTAAGCTGCTTCAGTAGGTTGTGGGGCAAACCAGATAGCAGACAAGAAATTCCTGAACCTATTTTACTTAAAAAAGAGGACAGACTGTTTTGCAAGTCTGGAATATACAAGGAACCCAGGAACAACAGCATGTTGGGTTTTAGGGATTTTTACCACCAATAATTTCAACAACCTCACTAGAACTGTAGGTTTTTGGACCTTCAAATGTGAATACTAGTTTGCAAAAAAAAAAAACCTAAAAAATTCATTTTTATTTACCAATGCAAAGAGGTAAGTCAAATTTCTTCTTTGATCTATTCCCACATGGATCAAAAGCAAACCAACCCAACCCATGGAAATTCCTTTGATTGCCAAAGGGTAAAGATAAGAATTCCCTTTGTACTCCAAACAAGGGAATTAATTTGAGTTATAGAAATTCCTGGAGAATGGAGGATGCATACAAACAATTGCATATATCCCAATTCAGGACAAACTGCCTGCTGCTTGTTCCTTCTTGTCCTGTGTTTCAGATGGGCTGATGCTGTGCTAAACGAAGATGACAATTCAGTTGCCCGCTCACTCTCTGCTTGGCCTTAAGAGCATCCACGGGGCTCTGTAGTGAAACAATGACAGAAGCTCTTCTTGGGGGAACTGGTTCTGTTAAAACCTCATTCTTATTAATAGCATATCCAGTGAAACGACTCATGAGAGCTTTTATTCCCAATACAACAACAGCAACAAAGACTGAGAAACACAATTTACTTCCTTCTTAATAAGAAATGCAAGCAAACTTTTCAGATTTAAGGATGGGATAGGATTGGGTGGGTGTTTTTTTTTTTAAGAGACAGAAGACAAAACTGTTTCAACATTAACCTCAGCTGTACTTACCCAGAGCATTGAACCTTCCCGTTTATCAGCAAACTGAAATGTGTACTACAAAGCAATAACACTGCTCCTACTCCTCAAGGGAAATTTGTAGAGAATAGATTTAGTCAAGATGTCAAAGAGTAAATTTGGCACAGCAGGTGCAACAAACAGGCGAAAAGAAAATGCTGTGAATATGAAGACCTATGTTACACGCTCTTCCTCATCAACCAACATTGCTGGAAGCAAATCTAGTCATGCCACTGGGACCTGCCCAACTGTGTTTTCACACGTTGAACAATGCTAGCTCTATAAACTCCTATGAACCCTGGTTCCTAAGGACCTTAAAACGTAATGTGTCACCACCATTCAGTTCCACTTCTTCGAAAGAGAGAGCCAAGCAAATAATATGACTTTATTCATGATTAACTCAGGAAAGTTCTTTGCCCTCCCCTCTCCAGCTACAGCCTCTGAAAACAAACAATAAAACTTTAGGCCACACAAAAAGCAAGAAAAAGAGAGGGAGGGAGGAACGAAAAAAGGGAGGGAAAGAGGAACAAAGGAAAGAGAAGGGAGGGAGGGAGGGAGGGAGGGAGGGAGGGAGGGAGGAAGGAAGGAAGGAAGGAAGGAAGGAAGGAAGGAAGGAAGGAAGGAAGGAAGG
>NW_020769489.1:437128-459848 GCF_900518735.1 Pseudonaja textilis | reverse complement strand
AGGAAGGAAGGAAGGAAGGAAGGAAGGAAGGAAGGAAGGAAGGAAGGGAAAGGAAAGGAAAGGAGGGCTTGAAAGTTTTAGGATTCCTGCAGCTGGAAGACCTATTTCTTCTCTGCAAGTTGCATGGTTCTAACTAATCACAACATCTAGGAGATCTCTGCAATGTAACCTGAATACATTAGCACTGGCTGCAGGATAGAGGCCAGTCTGGATGCAAGATAAAGGATGGATTGTACTTACTGGTCCACTGAAGCCAGCGAGTTGTGTGATCATTAAACACGCAATGGAAATGATGAGCCTAGTGCGACAGAAGTTCCACACGACTCTACGAAGGGAGGCATCGCCTTGCCCATAGTCATGTACCTCTTGGTGCCAAAGTCTTTCCAATCTGGAAGAACATAAACCACATTCAGTACCTCCGAGCAATCTTTCTACCTACCCAGAGGCCAGGAAATATGCATTTTTTTCTTATTTAAAAAAATCAAATATTATTTTTAAAAGGCTTTTATTTACCTTTTTCGAAGAATAAGTAAATAAACTAACTAAATAAAAATATTTACAGACCCCTCACATCCTGGACATAAACTGTTTCAACTCCTTCCCTCAAAACGACACTATAGAGCCCTGCACCAGAACAACTAGACACAAGGACAGTTTTTTCCCGAACGCCATCACTCTGCTAAACGTATAATTCCTTAAAACTGTCGAACTATTTATTAAGTCTGCATTATTATTACTATTAATCTTCTCATCACTCCTTGTCACCCATCCCTTCCCACTTGTAACTATATGACTGTAACTTTGTCACTTACATCCTTATCATCTATATTGACTGTTTCCTACTATGATTTGATTGCTTATTGTACCCTATGACTATTATTGTGTTGTACCTCATGATTCTTGACTCTTGATGAATGTATCTTTTCCTTTATGGACACCGAGAGCATTTGCACCAAGACAAATTCCTTGTGTGCCCAATCGCATTTGGCCAATAAAGAATTCTATTCTATTCTATTCTATTCTATTCTATTCTATTCTATTCTATTCTATTCTATTCTATTCTACTCTACTCTACTCTACTCTACTCTATTCTATTGTTCCTTATTCCTCATTCTATTTTATTTCTATTCCATTTCTATTTCTATTCTATTCTATTCTAGTTCTATTCTAAGAATAAGTGATTTATATTGAGATAAGTACATCTGTGCCTTTTATCAGAAACAATAGTTTATGGAGTCTCTATGTATATCGGGGTGGGATACTATGGCCCTTTTATGACTTGTGGACTTCAACTCCCGGAACTACTGAGCCAACCATGGCTGGCTCAGGAAGTCTGGGAGTTAATGTCCACAAGTCATAAAAGTATGGTTTTCCCACCTCTGATGTAAACAAAGAACTCGTTCTCTTACAACTCAAACATGATTGTTTGATCTCAACTTGGTTAGCTTTTTTCCTCCCCCCCCCCCCCCCCCGCCTTTTTTCTTCTGTCTGCTCTGTCTGGTCCTGTTTGCCTATCTTGTCTGCTATAAATATAGATGTTACAATGTACTTATTTGTACAAACCTACAAATTTGTGTCACTGTCTCCGACTTTACTGGAACGCTTGCTGTGCAATTTCCCTGACAATTAACCCTGTTCAAGACTAGTCAAGGGCTACCTGTATATATGTCCACTGGTATGCCTTAATAAATATCTTAACACAGATAAGAAATCCCTTAATAAATATCTTAACACAACATAAACTGTTAATATTAAGATATTTAAATTTAGTAGCTGGAGCAGTGAGCCAGAAAAGACAGTTGTGGTTGATTGATTGGAGAGGGCTGGCTCCCACATAAAGCAATCTACGCTGTGATTGGTTGCTGTGGGTGAGGAGGGGGAGTTTCCCTTTTTTTCCCGCTCTTTTCTTCTGTGTGCTCTACGTGCTGTTTACGATTTACCTCAGGATGCTCCTGTTTGCCTGACTATTTTGTCTGCTGTAAATATAGATGTTAAATATATTTATTTGTACAAAACTACAAATTCGTGTCAGTATCTCTGTCTTTATTGGGACGTTTGCTGTGCAATTTCCCTGACAATTAACCCTGATCAAGACTGGTCAAGGACTACCTGTATATGTCCACTGGTGTACAAGAATGAGCAAATTATATACATACATACATACATACATACATACATACATACATACATAATACAAGAAGCCAGAACAGACAGTTGTGGTTGATTGATTGGAGGGGGCTGGCTCTCGCATGAGGCAATCTGCCCTGTGATTGGTTGCTGCAGGTATGGAGGGAGAGTTTCCCTTTTTCCCCCGCCTTTTTCCTGTGTGCTCTGTATGCTGTTTGTGGATGCCTCGGGATGGTTTGCCTATCTGTGTGCTGTAAATATAGTTGCTAAATATATTTATTTCTACAAAACTACCAAGTTCGTGTCAGTGGCTCTGACTTTATTTGGACACCTGCTGCACAATTTCCCTGAACATTAACCTTGACCAAGACTAATCAAGGGCACATCCACTGGTGTGCAAGAAACCCCTTAACAAATACCTTAACACAACATAACCTGTTGTGTTAAGATATATAAATTTAGTGGCTGGAGCAGTGAAGACCAGTTGTGATTGATTGATTGATTGATTGATTGATTGGAGAGGGCTGGCTCCTGCATGAGGCAATCTGTGCTGTGATTGGTTGCTGTGGATGAGGAGGGGGAGTTTCCCTTTTTTCCCGCTCTTTTGTTCTGGGTGCTCTGCATGCTGTTTGTGATTTACCTCATGGTGGTTTCCAATCTTGTCTGCTGTAAATATAGATGCTAAATATATTTATTTATACAAAACTACAAGTTTGCATCAGAGTCTCTGACTCCATTTGGACACTGGCTGCACAATTTCCCTGACAACTCTGACTAAGACTAGTCAAGAACTACCTGTACTGTATACATCCACTAGTGTGCAAGAAAGCCCTGAACAAATATCTTAATGCAACACAAATGGTTGTGTTAAGATATTTAAATTTAGTAGCTGGAGCAGTGGGATTGAGACACAGTTAAAAAGAATACACACAATTCCTTCTGTTCGCCCCATGGCTTTAGTTATGAAAATAAAATGATCCGTGCTAGATGCTGTCCAGTGATCTTTAGGGACAACCCAGAAACAGAATTGAGAAAACAGGATGCAAATGCCTCATTCATTCTACCGTATTTTTTTACTGCCTAACAGTATTCTAATTTCTTTTTGTTAAGGCAGGGGATTGAGAGTTCGTCCCATGCCTTTCTGCTCAAGAGAGATCACTGGATGACTGGAAAATTAAGCTTTAAATGCAGGAAAATGCACAGAAAGAAAAATAAAACACGAGCTGATTTAGAAAAGGTGCAATGGTGTTGCCATCTCTATTTCAACCCAAAAGCTGAATTGTTGAGGCCAAAATTCCAAACCTATCTTTAAAGCTTAACTGAATGCTAAATATGAATGCTAATGTGCCGAAGGAGTAAACAAACCAAGGATTGCAGAGTTTATCTAGGAAGATCAGCTCCTTAAGAGACTATTGTAGCATCTTAATTTCCTACTTTCAATTATACGACAGGTAGTCCTTACGACCATCATTGAGCCTGGCAATTACAGTCCTAAAGGTTGTAAAGGAAGTCACTCATGTGATTGACCTGATGTTATGGCCTTGCCTTGCAGCAGTCATTAAGCAAACCCATTATCCTCTTTGCCTGACTATCTAGCATCATCACAAAATCTCCAGAAACGTAAAGCCTACAAACTTGAAATTTGGCACATATGTTCCTCTTGGCTTCTAGGTGCTCACTAAGAAAGGATTTTTCAAAATGACCATCAGCACATTACTATTTCGTATATTATCATTATTATTAACACGGTCTGATGCTAAGGAGTTCTACTCCCCCCTCCCCACCTGAAAAGAAATCTGTTCCAAATGCAAAACACAAGCAAAGGAAAGGAGTTTCAGTTTCGTAACACCAAGAAGCTTTAGTACAGAACAGTTGAGCTAAGCCATGCCCAGGCTCCTTGCTGTCTCCTTCTTGCTCATACAGCAAGTACTCTTTCCATTTCCAAATAGCCTTCAACTCTCTCACACACTGACAGGACACTAGCCAGATGAATACTGATGGATGCTGATAGGCAGAGGCACATTTTTCCCCCTTATTTTCTTCCCCAAAACCTAAGCCCGACCACAAAGCACGGTTATAGAGCTAGTTTTTATATAAAACCACAAGTTTGTATCAGTGTCCCTGATTTTATTTGGACATCTGCGTAATTTCCCTGACAAGGAAGCTATATAGGTAGTCCTCGACTTACAACCACAACTGAGCCCCAAGCTGCAATAGTCATAAGGATGAAAAATGGCCAGAAGTCACTTTTTTCAGTGCCATTGTAACTTCGAAGTCAGTCAGCAAACTGTTGTAAGTCAAGGACCACCACTATTTTTTGATTGGAGTGGAAAGAAGAGGCAGATACAGTTAACTTTGATCAAATCCTTGCTAAGGAATGTATATGTCATGGATGTTAAACCTCAGAAAATGGCAACATGGATTAAGAAAGCAACAGGGAGAAGATGCACCTTTTGAATGCAGGTGTGCAGAGAAGTAGAAAACATGATGAAACCCTGGGAAAAGTGAAACCTGCATGTCAACTGCCCGGTTTTATGAAGGGAAAAATGGAATTTAATTATGGGAGTTCCCGCATACAAGTCTCTGAGTTTATATAAAGTGGTCCTTGGGGGAGAGGTTAATTGGTAGCATTGCAAGCCTTCCATACCTTCTACAGTTAACCTCGGAAGACTCGTGAGTCGACAAAGGCCACATATCTTGAGTCAGCAGTTCTCCTTTCTTGTAGGCTAATCTTGCCAAAGGAGAAAGCCAAGAAAATGTCATGTAGGAAAATAAACCAGCATTGTCAATTGGGTGCCGGTGCCTAAAAGAACAGGAAGAAAGAGAAAACATTAAAGGCAGAAGCATGCATTTTGTTATTGTAGATGTCTGAGTTAAACTATATCAATGTTTCTCAATAATGTTTACTTTAAGATGTGTGGGCTTCGGCTCCCAGAGTTCCCCAGCCAGCAATGCTGGCTGGGGGAGTCTGGAAGTTGAAGCCCCCACATCTTGAAGTAACCAAGGTTGAGAAACACTGATAGGCAGGTAATCCTTGACTTACAACAGGTCACTTAGTGACCGTTCGAAGTTACAACAGCATTGGAAAAAGTGACTTATGACCATTTTTCACACTTGTTACAATTGCAATGTCCCCACGGTCATATGATTTACATTTGGATGCTTGACAACTGACTCATATTTATGACGGTTGCAGTGTCCTGGGATCATCTGATCACCTTTTGCAGGCTTCTGACAAGCAGTCAATGCGGAAACCAGATTCACTTAAAACAACCGTGTTGCTAATTTAACAACTGCAGTGTCAGGATTCCAGCAATCACTCTAAATAAATCATGATTCTTGAGCCAAACTTTAATAAACTTCAAAGGATTCATTAGAGCAGAGGTGGGCAACTATGGCCCCTTTATGACTTGTGGACTTCAACTCCCAAAATTCCTGAGCTAGCATGGCTTGCTCAGGAATTCTGGGAGTTGAAGTCCATAATTCATAAAAGGGCCATAGTTGCCCACCCCTGCATTAGAGGCAACACATTGGTACTGCCCTATATGAAGCCAACACTGGCATATGTAATTTACAGTCACCTGTGACCCTGTTTCCCCCCCCCCCCTGCCCCCTGGGTGTCATCATTCAGAATCTCATAAACCAGATTCTTCAACTGAGCACGGTCACAGGCTGGGTGTCATCATTCATGATGTGGGCAAAAACTCTGGTACTTTAGTTACAATCTTTTAAAGATAAGGGTTGGAATGTACTTTCACTTTCCCTTTTTTATGGCAACTACTAAAACAGGCATAAGAATGTTTTATAAGTTGACATTCGGCTCCTCTCACTTCTTGAAGGTGACCTATATAAAGCAAAAACAAATTGAGTGCAGATATAGAATTTAGGGTTACAACCCCCCCACCCCCCCAGGCTTGGTTGGATTTTCTGCATGGAATCTTGCTATAAGGCCTGGACGTTCCTACTCTTTACCCAAGATGCCTTTGATAATGGGTAGCCCTTCCACTTGTACTGGAGTTGTCTCCTGTGCTATTCGCTTAACAAACACGGCAAGAAAAGCCATAAAAAGGGGCAAAACTGACTTTAGCAAATTTTTCACTTAGCAACAGAAATTTTGGACTCAGTTGTGGTTGTAAGATGAGGACTATCTATACTATATAGCCGTGATGGCGAACCTATGGCATGCATGCCACAGGTGGCACACAGAGCCATTTGTGCCAGCACGCGAGCTGCAGGTAAACTTACCTCACTGTGCATGTGTGTGCCTCACAGCTGATTTTTGGCTGGTTTGAGGCCTTTTTCGGCCTCCCAAAGGCTTGAGGAAGGCTTCTGCAGGCTTCTGCAAATTTTGTAGGTCGAAAACTAGCCCCATTTCGTCACTTCTAGTATTTTCAGAAAAACAGGTAGTGATGAAACAGGGCTAGTTTTTGGCCTACAAAACGTGCAGAAGCCTGCAGAAGCCTTCCTCAAGCCTTTGGGAGGCCAAAAATGGCCTCAAACCGGCCAAAAATCAACTGTGAGGCGCAGTGCAGGTAAGGGGTGGGTGGGATTGCACACGCATGCGTAGGGGACGGGGGGGGCGCATTGCCTTCTGGGTGCTGGCACGCGAGTGCAAACGTGCAAGCGTACGCACAATTTTTGGCACAGGAGCCCAAAAAGGTTAGCCGCCACTGCTATATAACTTAACATGGTGTATGAACCAATTTTATATAGCCAGATACCTATACTGGACCAAACTAGAAAGAAGCTGGTTTATTTTTGTCTTAGTACTTTAGTTACACCCAATCGTTTTTGTTTGTAGGCACCAATACACAGCTTTTTGTAGAATGCAAACTGTAGTGGCTTAGTCCATAAACCATGCCCAGAACATTATATGGAACCTGGCCTATATGTGGTGGAATTTCCAGCTACATTGGAGAGGGGAGTAAAGAGGCTGGCTTACTTAGAGATATTCTGTAGGAGGAAATGTCACAGGTCAGATGATTGAAGTCTTTATCTGCCTGTCTATGGAGATTGTCAATCATCCAGGTCATGGTTCTCCCAAAGGTTCTTTTTTCAAAAGGCAACTGAAGAAGCTTCCTAGATGAGAAGCGTAACGTTTTCAAGGGGGGAAAAAACTAAGAAAGTCCAACTGCCGTTTGGAAAAGCATTTTTGGGATCTTTGATCCCAAGAGAATGTAGTTAGTCAGGTGAGGTTCTTATAAAATAGGAGACCAACAATAAAGAAGCCATTTTGACCTGCTCATGGGAGTTGTTTTAGCTCCTTGCACATGACACTATGCAGATTAGTCCTTGACTAACGAACACATTTCAGCCCGACATTTCTTTTGCTAAGCGAGACAGTTGTTAAAGTGAATTTTGCCCCGTCTTACAACTTTTCTTACCACAGTTGTAAAGTGAATCACTGCAGTTATCAAGTTAGTGCCAAGGCTGTTAAGTGAATCCTTCTTCCCCATTGACTTAAGTTTGTCAGAAAGAAGCAAAAGTGGCCCTGGGACGCTGCAACTGTTATAAATATAGGTCGATTGCCAAGCCTCTGAATTTTGATCAGTTTTGACCACGGGGATGCTGCAATGGTTGTAAGTGTGTAAAATGGTCATAAGTCACTTTTTTTTCAGTGCCGTTGTACGTTTGAACGGTCACTAAATCAATTGTTGTTAATCAAGGACTACCTGTATTTTGAAATAAAATGTCTGTTGTTTTCCCACAGACCTCCATTCAGGCATTCCTGGTTAAAAACCAGCTGCCTCTTGCAGGTCACTTAAAGAAAGCCATACTTAGAAGTAGTCCGGATGGGTTTCATCAGATTGAGGCCATAGTGATATTTCCCTTTGGGGTGCTCTTCATCTAGCGCCCGCAGGTGAGAATCTGCAGAGCTCTCCAAAGGTAGACCTTCCGCCCGGGCAGCTGTTTCCAAGGCATCCTGGCAATCCACCTGCTTGAGAGAAAGTGCAGAATTAAACCTCAGGTATTACTGAAAAAGCTTGCTATGTCCCCAAGATTTTACTTGGATCCTAAAAACCGCAAGGAATTCATGTCTAACCAGTACTACTTCCAAACTAGTTGATTGATCAGCAACATTTCCAGGCTGGCTCCATCTCAAAGGACCATGGGAAAACGAACAACTAAACTTAAAATTACCTGCAAGCCCTTTAGAAACACCTCCAATCAACCTGTGGCAAAAAAAAATATGATAGAAAGTGTTGGGACTCTCTTTTTCGCATTTACGGCTGGTTGCCAAGCGCCTCACAATTATGTGATTACCATTTGCAAACTTCTCTGCCAGCTTCCCCAGAGAATCAATGGGGAAGCCAGCAGGAAAGGTTTCAAATGGAGGAAATGGAGAAGAGCTGAATCCTTCACAGACTGAAGGATTGTTCAGGAATTTAGCTCAGTTTCTGCAGCCCCTGAAGGATTTCCCCTCCAAAAGGAAATCAGGAAATAAAAAGGAGAGGGGCTATTCTTTGGCAAGCTGCAAGAAGAAACACTTCAGCTCCATCCCAAACATTTCAGCTTCATTCCTGCAGGCTCTTCTCTGTGAATAAAGTGAAATAGAAATCCTTCAGCGGGCTACAGAGTCATTTCAGAGCAAAAACCATCCCAGGAGGATTTCATTTAAGAGAGCTGAAACCTTTGAGCAGATAGCCATTTCATTCTCAAAGACCTGCCCGCCCAGGTGACTTCAGCTCTGTGAAGAACTGAAATCCTTTGGCAGGCAGCTTTTTCGATCCATGCACTAAATAATCTGGAAGATCGCTTAACAACCACAATCAAGAGTTCTGGGACTGCAGTCATTGACTGAAGCAGTCACATGGGCCTCTTGCTTAAGGACTGCTTCACTCAGTGATTGAGATTCCAGTCCCAATTGTAGCTGTAAATCAAGGACTACCTGTAATGATCTTTGATTCACACCCTAGATTAGACAGATGAGACATCTGTTGGTTAAATTTGCATATTAACCCACAAGCATTTCTAAAAAGTATTCCTAGTGTGCATGTGATTGGTCTGCTTCTGAGTGATTTGGAGAGAATATATCTACTCTGGATTGATAAGGCAAAGGAAAAAAACAGAGTTAGCTTTCTTTCTTAAATACAGTGGGGCCCTTTTTGTATCTGAATCATTTTCTAGGGAAGTGGAAAGACCTTTTTTATAAACCTTAATTATAATTATACAGTATGTTTGGAGTAGCAAAAAAATCAGGAGTCTACTAGCACCTTTTCTGATTAACTTCCCCATTTTATTAACAAACCCCATTCCTTACTAGCACGGATGATGTTACCTAATTTGGTAATGAAACTGTTCTGACCTAGGCTTCATAAAATCACGAAGCAGACTCCTTGTCCCGAAAAAAACCCTTTTTATTTGACTAATGTGAATTCCTATCATTCACATCAGCAAAGTCCTGGCAAACAGTCTTTCAAGGGTGAATTGCAACCATAGACCTTATCAGGCTTGGAGAGTTGCCAGGCCGATAGCTTCCAAGCTCAATGCTGCATACAAAAAAATACTTGGCAAAGAGTCTCTGAGAGTCATGAACAAATCTTCACCCTAATTAAACGAACTAATTGTCTCCTGCAAACACCACTCCCCTTTCACTCCTCTTTATTCCCTATGGGAAGGGACATTCACTGTCCACCTGTGCCTTCACTCCCGAATCGACCCTTGTTCTTTAACTGTTCCCTTCTCCTGGCAGCTCTGTGCATGCGCACATTGGGAACAGGCTCCAGCTATTCTTCTTCCCCACTGATCCCCAACTCTGAAAGCAGCTGATAACTGTCGGGCGGTCCTGGCCCCATCTCTGCCTCCAATGCAGAGCCCTCATCAGAGCCTTCCCCAGACTCCAGGACTGGCCCATGTTCCTCCCCAACCTCCTCACTGTCTGAGTCTGCCGCCAGCTCAGGCTGGCCGCTGGCGGGCCACAACAGAAACCTCTGCAAGAAAACAACCAAGCTCAGAGAGCACCAAGGGCCCCACCGTTCAATCCCAAGCTACAAATATTCTTCTTTATTGGTGCATTTTGTTATCAGCCATGAGTTTCTTTTGAGCT
This sequence comes from Pseudonaja textilis, assembly GCF_900518735.1. Next base: position 449,674 of record NW_020769489.1, on the reverse strand, counting down.
GCACAAAAGCTCATGCCTTTTAATAAAATCTGTTAGTTGGAAAAAGCACTACCAGATTCCTTCCAGGTTTCTATGGTTATTTATAAGTTGTGCTAAACAGCACTAGCGTTCATGACAGTTGAACAATGAGGTGATAACTTCTTGCACTTTTCTAATTCCTTGGAAAAATGTATTCCTCAGAGGATGTAATATATATATTCTGAAAAGCTGAAGCATGTTCCTGATTTCTTGGCAGCAAGAAGGAAGTGGTTTTTCCACTGAGCTCATCGGAGTTTACTGACTTCCCACTCTAGCCTACAGCATTCATATATCCCAGGAGATTTCCTATTCCAGGAATAGCTAGCTTTGTTTCATTTTAGGAGTTCAACCAAGGCCAGCTGAGGATTACCACCTACCAAGATATCTATTTTAAAGCCTTACATTCAGAAAACCTTCAGTACTTTTTTGTTTCTTTTTGTATATTTATTCTTGACAAGTGACCCCAACTGACAAACATGGATTGAAATAGTCAGGAAGAAAAAAAAAACACCTAATTACCGTTGTTCATAAATCTCTGCAACAGATTAAATTAAGTGTCTCTAAAGTCGATGGGAAGTTCCCAAAACTGAAGCAGAACTCTGAATTACCCTATCCTCGGGTTATAATCTTGTTAACAAGCAAAAACCACTTTGCAATTGTCTCGTTTAACAATGGAAATTTGGGGCTCCATTGCGGTAATAAGGATTACCTTTAAAAACTGTCTTGCCAAAGGACAAGGGCAGTCTCGTGCTACCAAAACAGCATGTATGGCATTCAGCTTTGTTCGGGTATTTTCCCACGTCATTGTAGTTGTGCTTTTAAAGTTGTAGCAACGTTTCGGCAGAATCTCATCTGCCATCATCAGGCTTCTGATATATATATATGATTTGTTAGTAGACCATATGCTGAAATGCTTGTCTTGTAAAAGTAAACTTCCTTCGAATAAATATTATACTAATCAGAACTCTGAAACCCTTCATTTTTCTAATTGTTCATTGTCCAGACTACCAGAAGGAAAATCTGACGACACTCTTACAGTTTACTGGAAACAGGCACACCAAAAAAAGCTTATTAATTTCTGGGATTTTTTTTAGTCCCCAGGCCTAGGTTTTCCTGGTCGTCCCTCAACCAAGCCCTAACTTTTAATTTGCTTCTGTTTTATTTTCCTGTCTGCTTATCTAAAATGAATTTTATTTATAAAGGCTTTTGAAATGTTTTATAATTTTCTTTTTCTTGTCACCCGCCTATTAAAATAGACGGCATTGCATTTTCTGGGGACCAAGGTCACAACACAGTCCACAACCCAGAATAATACTGTATTGCAGTTCCTTTCATTGCAGCTATTGCGTTGTCTCTTCAGTTAATAATAATATTACAAGGACCTCAAATCTCCTATCAGCCTCTGTTCCAGAAAGAGGGTGTTTTTTTTTTTTTAAAGGAAAAGGAAATGTGACTTGCAACATTAGGCCTTTTCAAGGTTGTTCTGCCATTTGACCCAGAGAGACAGCAACAAAACTTCTCATCCTCTGTAAATCCCAGACAGATGGTTTGAAGGTTGCAGGCCCTTTATGCCAAAGGCTTCTCGTTTTCTCAAACAATATTAGGAAAAACGTGCCTGCTGAAGATACTGTTTATAAAGCAGTGTTTCTCAAGCATGGCCACCTTAAGACGTGTAGACTTCAACTCCCAACGGAACTGCAAATCTGGTTCATAAGTACAGGTGGTCCTCAATTTACGACCACAATCGAACCCAAAATTAATGTTGCCAAGTGAGTTTTGCCTCATTTTACGATCTTCCTTGCCACAGTTGTTAAGTGAATCGCTGCAATTGTTAAGCTCCTAGTAGTAACACACTTGTAAAGCGAATCTGGCTTCCCCATTTTCCTTCACTTGTCAGAAGGACGCAAAAGTGGATCACACGACTCCAGGACACTGCAACCGTCATAAATATGAACCAGCTGCCAAGTATCCGAATTTTGATCACAGTGGCCTTAAGTTTGTAAAAAAAGTAATTGTAAGTCACTTTTTTCAGTGCCGTTGTAACTTTGAATGGTCGCTAAATGAACTGTTGTAAGTCGAAGACTACTTATACCTTGTAGATTACCAGGCTGCGCCCAAGGAAGGGGTTGCAGACGTCATCAGTCTCGAGTCCCTTCCTGCCCACAAGAGACTTAAGTACAGCCCATCTTGAATTCCTTTGACTCTTATCTACCACCAATTTGCTTTGACCGTTAGTAGTTCAGATCCTTGTAGAGAACTTTAGTGTACAACAAACCTACATAATTCATTTGAGCTGTTTGGGCTCCTGATTGACACCACCCCAAGGTTGGACCATCAGAACTTCCAACAGTTGCATAGTGACCGGTCATAACTGGAGGACTACCTTTATTGGTTCCAGAAAAGGAAATTTGATTTTAATAGCAAACTTTCATTTTATTTTTAAAATGGATCCGGTGTCCTTCAGCTCCAAGTTTTCCTAGTCTGTCCAACAACTATGCCACTGAAATGGCAGGGGAGTGATGAAGGGGAAATATGCAGAACCAGCCATCTGTGAGCTCTGCAACTGCAGCTCTTAATATTATTATGGGTGGTTTACAAAAGCAATTATGCCCATTTTCTTCCTGAATGAGGCTCTTAATTCAGACTGAAATCAGTGAATTAAACTATCAATCAAGGGAACATTAAATATAATTGTTTATGTGTACTATTTATAGCAAAAGGAATAGCCATAGCTGGCCTAATGTAACCAGATGCTAAGTGGATTGTCATTAAATCACAACACAGTGTCCTTGCAGGCACCAATTTAGCCCCCATCCTAGCTAATTCTAATTGTGCTTATTTGATTTATTCAATTCCTACCCCGCCTTTCTATTCAGCCATCTTAACGTTTACAAAAACGCTCTAACAACTCCATTCTCTTCTTGCATTCAGCACATCTGTGAGCACCATTGTGAATCTAGGCAGGTAAAGCAGCTGGAGTTAGAACAGGATATACAAAAGATACTAAATTTCATTTATAAACTCTTCAAAGGAAATGACTTCCACTAGTACCCCTTAACCAGATCCCCATTAAGGAGCTAGAAAGAGTCCCAAAGGTGCTTTTTTTTCCAAAAGGCAAATGCACTTACTTTCTTTCTTTCTTTCTTTCTTTCTTTCTTTCTTTCTTTCTTTCTTTCTTTCTTTCTTTCTTTCTTTCTCCTTTATTTTTTTCTTTTGAAAACATTTTGCTTCTCATCTAACAAACTTCTTCAATTCTGGATGAGCTCATCCAGTTTCTTGGATAAGAAGCGAAAGGTTTTTGAAGGAAAAGAAAAGAAAAAGAAGAAAATCCAGTTGCCTTTTGGGGGGAAAAATACCTTTGGGACAAACCATGGCCTAGATCAGTGGTGGTTAACCTTTTTTGGTTGCTGTGCTGATAATTGCGCATGCCAGCACCCAGAAGGCAATGCGTGCTGGGGCCCCCCATGCCCCCTGCAGATCCTCGTGCTACTCCACCCCCATGCACGGCGCATATCTCTGCATGTGATGCCCTGTGCGCCATGCATCTGTGCATCTGTGTGATCCCCCGGGCGCCATACATCTGTGCATGCACGCAATCCACCCATCTGCATGCCGCGCATCTCTGAGCATGCACGTGCCTCTCCCGCGCACCCCTGCCCCCTGCGCATGCACACCAGATACCCGATAATCAGCTGTCGGGCGATGGTGGCCCGCTCGCATGCGCAGTGGGGCTTGAGCTCTCGCGTGCCGGCAGAAGTGGCTTCTGGCACGCATGCCCTAGGTTCGCCAACACGGACCTAGATGACTGAGAATCTCATAGACATTTAGTTAGAAACAGATGGCTGAAAATTGACTTTAATACCCTTTCATGAAAATTGGTGTGTCATTTTATATTCATGCATTTTAAAAAAAGATAATAGAGCCCACAAAGCACTTCTGAAAGAAATAATTCTTTTCCCACCATGGGCGAGATTTTGCTTGTCCCATTAGCAAGCAGTTCTATTACAGAACAGTCCTTCTTGCTACGTGCTGAAAAGGCAGGATGAGCTCGAAATTAGAACACCAAGAAGAAACACCGTATCCTGTCCAGATGCAGGTTAGCACGTAAGGCTGCTGCTCCTTCTATTACAAGACCTACAGGTAGTCCTTAAGTTATGACCGTGATGGAGCTTACTCAGGGGTGGGATTCAATTTTTTTAACCGGTCCTGTGGGCGTGGCTTAGTTGGTGGGTGTGGCTTGGTGGTCATGTGACTGGGTGGGTGTGGCTTGGTGGTCATGTTATTAGCTGGGCGTGGCCAACTCAATATCTTTCACATCGAGGCACCATCTCGCCTGGCCTCTCGTGACTGTGGGGATGCTGCAACAGTCATACGTGTGAAAAACGGTCATAAGTCACTTTTTTCAGTGCCATTGTAACTTTGAATGGTCACTCCACACAAGCAAAGTGCCAGCAAAAGAGGAAAAAAAACTCCAAGGAAGTTCCTGAGACAGGAAGTTTAGTCCTGCCAAGAATGTCATAAGGATTAACGGAGAGGCAGTTTCTGTAAGCAACACCAGAATGTTTCCTTCCTGCCTTCCTTACAGGATTAGCCCAGTAATTTCTTCTAAGAACCGGTTCTACGAGCTGCTTAGAATGTTAACAACCGGTTCTAGCGAATAGGTGCGAACTGGTAGAATCCCACCTGAGCTTACTCATCTTGGCCATAACTCATGACCAACCTGATTTTAGGACCTATTTTGGGCGGCCTATACCCAATACAGCTGGGGTCTTATTGTGCATCACACAGACCATGATATTAGAAGCAGAGCCTAATTGGACTGCCTTAGCATGTACCCTAAAATGCCAAAGAACAAGCAATCTGGGTTAATTCACTGACCATGACTTGGACTGTCCCAGCTAATTCAGGAAAGGAAAATATTAGGTGAAGGGAAGATGGTAGGCTGGTAAGAGTATTCTCCTTATGCCGTCCTGGCCACTCAAACACAGCAGCTCATGTTCAAAGCTGCCCGATTGCCAGGTGGGCACCATCCACCTCTTTGCCTTCTACCATGAAGTCTGCCAACTACCCAGTTGGCAAATCCAGAAAAAAAGGAACTCCTGAGACATTGGTTTACCAAGAGTATAAAACTTCACCAAATAAACACAGAAGGAGGAAAACCAGCTCTAGGTTTCCAGCACAAAAGCATGCATAATTAATTCCCCCTTTTCCCTATGGGCCACCCACCGTCCAAAACGTCCACCGATCACCCCTCTTCATTTTGTTAGGGGAAACAAACAGCCAGGCCGGGACATCTGGTGTGTCTTTGAGGTGCTGACGGATGCTTGAATACCGTTCTCCTACCCTGGCATTCCATCCACCTGCCTTTCCTGTTATTATCAAGGTACGGATGCAGGAAAAAAGGATCATAGCAATAGCACTTAGACTTATATACCACTTCACAGTGCTTTCCAGCCCTCTCTAAGCGGTTTTACAGAGTCAGCCCCTTGCCCCCAATAATCTTGGGTCCTCATTCTACCCACCTCGGAAGGACGGAAGGCTGAGTCAACCTTGAGCCTGGTGAGATTCAAACTGTCAAATTGCAGGCAGCTGGCAGGCAGCAGAAGTAGCCTGCAGTACTACACTCTAACCACTGCGCCCCCGCGGCTCTTAATGTAGCTGAAAGTGAGAATCAGTCTTGACAAAGCCATCTGGCTGGCAACACCGGCAGACGATAAAGTCTCTCGTGCCTCTTCCATCAACCACATCTCCGCGATTGATATCAGGGCAATGTTTTAGTTCGGGATTGAATTCTGCATAAATTTTACCAGCAACTAGCTTGGCAATGAGAAGCAGGCTTCTGAGAATCAGAGGGCCAGCCAGGATGAACAAGATACACTGAGCAATGTAATCATGAGGGCAGTTTAGGACTTAAGCCAAGCTGAATGCAATGAAAATTAATTTTAGCTCCTTGCGGCTTAAAAACAAGGATTGCCTCCCTGTAGCAACGCTATGGTGGATGCTAAAATTTGCCAGTAGTATCTGCTTAAGGGCTACAAAGCAGCTCAACATCACCAGCTATCTCTGCAAACAGCAGCTATAACCACTCTAACTTCCTGTCATGCTGGGAGTAATTTCTGCTGGGTCACAAATTATTAGGAAGTCCAACAATAATAGCAACAAGGGGAAAAACTAAAGGCTGGCTTACCAAGAATTTGGAACTGTGGCCCACAGATCTTCATTACGTGGCAATATTTCCACATTCATAGTAGGGTATTAGCTACAACATGCTAATAATCACAATGGCCAAGTATTAAAGGGAAAAAAAGCAATAAAGGTAGCCCTCAACTTACAACAGTTCATTTAGTGTCCGTTCAAAGCTATAACAGCACTGACAAAAGTGACTTATGGCCATTTTGCACGCTTATGACCGTTGCAGGTCACGTGATTTACATTCGGAGTCTTCACAACTGCTTCATATTTACGACGGTCGCAGGGTACTGGGGCCACATGATCCCGTTTAACAAACGTGGCAAGAAACGCCTCACCGAACTAATTTCTCACTTAGCAACATAAATTTTGGGTCATAAGTCAAGGACTACCTGTGACATTATTATCCCCAGCAAAAAAAAAATGCTTCTGAATTTCCCACTGCGGCTAATTTTATAGAATTAGGTATTACAGAACCAGCTGATTGTCCAAAGCTTAATCAACAAGCTGAACAATGTACACCCTCCTCAACTCTTTTGTTCTAAATAAAGGTTATTTCCCATATTCTGATCATTTTTTAAAAAAAAATTAAATGGTTATGAAATACTGCACAGATTGCTCAGATGTTTGTTTTTTCTTTTACCCCGTGACTGCTAATTTTGCTTTCGAGTCCTTGCTCAAGGACTTGGTTAAAAAGTCCTTTGAAACTTCTAAGAAACAAAGCCATACTGGTCACACTTCTGCACATATTTGCTGACATGGCAAAGAACTCAAAAAGAACAGCGAGGCAGAAATTACGTAGGCAGCATTAAAAGTTTCTCCGGATCCACCGGTTTTTATTTACCTATCCTAGGGCAACGGTTTCCTGAGGCCGACTCTAACGTTCACATAAATATGTGAGTCCTTGCCATTTTTCTCTCTCTCTCTCCCCCAGCCAGCTGGATGCTATAAAAAGCAGCCTTCGGGGGGTAAAAGGTTTAATGTGCTTGCTGAGGTCATGAAATTTGCAAAGTCAAGGTTGGGTGATAAAATGGGATGAGGGACAAATTTGCAAACCGGGTTTTCCACTGGCTGTGATATTTATGTTGCTTTTAGAAGAGATCCTGCAGCAGGCCGGAAGAACTGCTTCATATGCATTGCAACAGAAATTTTATCTGTTTATTAAGAGTTTTTGTCCCATCTTTGTTTACTTTTTATAAGTAACTAAAGGTGAACATATGTAATACTCCTTAGTCCTCTTTTTCTCTATAACAAGCCTCACAGGTGGATTGGCTCAAAGTCACCCAGTCAGCTTTGATACCTAAAGCAGGTCTATGGAGATTCTCAGTCATCCAAATCTGAAGAGCTGAAAAAGCTACTTGGATGAGAAGCGAAACGCCTTCAAAGAAAAACCAGAAAGTCCAGTTGCCTCTTGAAAAAGCAGGACTAAAACTCAGTCTCCTGGAAACTGGTCTAAAGTCAACAAGATGGCTTTCATGACTAAGGCGGGACTAAAACTCACCATTTCCTGGTGAGTAGCCCAAATTCACCTCACCGGCTTTCATGCCTAAGGCAAATCTAGAACTTAAAACCTCTCGGTTACTTAACCAATACCCTAACCACTTCCCACCAAACCGGCTCACTGATGTTTTATCAAAGCAATTTCCACCATCTTATCCAAAACAGAAATAAAGGTAACCCAACCTATAATTTCCAGAATTTCTGTCTATTCCCTGAAGTTCTTTTAAATAATTTTCCGTATACTGGTTAGAAGAATGTAAAGTTTTTTACAGCATTTGCACAGTAGCATGATCAAAATCACACAATTTGTAACATTTTAACTGTGCATGTGATTGGTCTGCTTCTGAGTAATCTGGAGAGAATATATCTACTCTGGATTGATAATGCAAAGGAAAAAAACAGAGTTAGCTTTCTTCCTTAAATACAGTGGGGCCCTTTTTGTATCTGAATCATTTTCTAGGGAAGTGGAAAGACCTTTTTTATAAACCTTAATTATAATTATACAGTATGTTTGGAGTAGCAAAAAAATCAGGAGTCTACTAGCACCTTTTCTGATTAACTTCCCCATTTTATTAACAAAACCCATGCCTTACTAGCACTGATGATGTTACCTAATTTGGTAATGAAACTGTTCTGACCTAGGCTTCATAAAATCACGAAGCGGACTCCTTGTCCCGAAAAAAACCCCTTTTTATTTGGCTAATGTGAATTCCTATCATTCACATCAGCAAAGTCCTGGCAAACAGGCTTTCAAGGGTGAATTACAACCACAGACCTTATCAGGCTTGGAGAGTTGCCAGGCCAACAGCTTCCAAGCTCAATGCTGTATACAAGAAAATACTTAGCAAAGAGTCTCTGAGAGTCATGAACAAATCTTCACCCTAATTAAACGAACTAATTGTCTCCTGCAAACACCACTCCCCTTTCACTCCTCTTTATTCCCTATAATTTCCAGAAATTCTCTGTCTATTCCCTGAAGTTCTTTTAAATAATTTTCCGTATGCTGGTTAGAAGAATGTAAAGTTTTTTACAGCATTTGCACAGTAGCATGATCAAAATCACACAATTTGTAACATTTTAACTTGTCTCACTACTATTTGCTTTACTTCTGAGGACTCCCCAGGAAATATTAGATTAATTGATTTAGTATAGTACTATTTAGTAGTAAAATATTATCTATTGCCTAATCCAGAGGTCTCCAAACTTGGCAACTTTCAGACTTGTGGACTTCAATTCCCAGAATTCCTCAGCCAGCTATCCTATGCTGGCTGAGGAATTCTGGGAGTTGAAGTCCATAAGTCTTATAGTTCCCAAGTTTGAGGACCCTGGGCCTAATCCTAAAATCTAGTAAGATAAATTATTCCTTTAATTCTTATTTGGCATTTGGGAGGAGTTTCTCAAAATCTTTCTTTAAATCTCTGAATTGGGCATTTGTGTGTGAAGAGGGAGGGGTATTCAGCATGTGCTTTGATTCTTTGCTTCCCTTAATTTTTCCACATTCTGGAGGAAATACCTTTGCCAGTAGCTTCATTAACATACGGTCACTAACTATGCAAAGTTCATTTTGCTTCTCACCCAAGGAGCTTCTTCAGCTCTGACAGGATTCCTGTCAGAGCTGAAAGAAGCGTGTTGGATGAGAAGCGAAACGTCTTCAAAAGAAAAAACAAGCAAGTCCAGTTGCCTCCTGAAAAAGCCCCTTTGGAACAACCTTGACCTGGATGACTGAGAATCTCTACAGACTTTTAACTATGCAAAGTAAAAAAAAACAAACTGAATTTTAGATCCTTGCTGGACATGTTTCCACAGCAATCAGTCTTCGATAACTACAGTCTCCTTTTCACTGATTAGCATTTAAAGCATGAAGCTGATTAAGCTCTATAATTATAGCGAAAGGCCATGCGCTATTTATGCAACACAGAATTATATCAATTATATTATGCAATTCAGTCAAGTACTGGTGTCAGGAACAGTGCGGTTAGTGGTTGTAGCGTTAAGACTAGCAAAGAATTCTGCTTTTATCCTCATTCCATTCAGGGCTTTGGGCTGTTCCTTCTTCCTCAGCACATCCTATTCCTGTTTTGAGGGTCACATGAAGGATGATCCCCAGCTGCCTTGAGCTAATGAATAAATGCGATTTAAAAAGCAGTCATTGCTACTCACCTTGTATTTCTCTTGTCGGAATTTGATCCCATCTTGTCCTCCACGTTGATTCAGGCTATTTCTCTCCCTGATATTTCTATACCCAGGACTGGGTATCACGTACTCTTTTCCTAGATCGATATCTTTCATCTTTTTCGGTAAACGCCAGGGTTAACAAATATATTTGCCACTCAGAAAACTCTGGGGGAAAAAACAAGAGAGAACAAGAAATAAAACGTGAGAACATCTGTCTCAGCTGCTCTCTATCTCTTCCTTCTTAAGCAGATGTCCTGAACCGGGTTGGATTACAGTTTTGTAACCCGATCCCCAAATATGGTCTGCCTACTGTACTTCCACTAGCCCTGGCAGGAAGGGATGTTATATCAGATGAATCCCAGTAGCCGTGTCCCTAGATAATCCCAACAGGGGGGAAAAACAGGCTCTGAGTCCTAACTTTGCATAAGGAACTTCAGTTGTGCTACTGGCACCTCCTTTTCCTCAACAGCCTTAAAGTACGTAGCATGCAGTAAATCCTCTACAAATAGTAATCTATGCAGAGATCAACGATAATTGGTGATCGATTCAGGCAAGTAGTCCTGAAAGACCATGAAGTTTAGAAAAAAGAATGTCATTGGGTTTTTAAAGATGGAGCTGTTTACAGCCTTTGTGGGGGTGGTGGGGGGGAAGAAAAAGAACAGAATAACATAGTTAGAAGGAACCTTGGAGGTCTTCTAGTCCAACCCCCTGCTCTCAAGCATTAGACCCTATATCATTCCAGACAAATGGCTGTCCAATTTCTTCTTGAAACCCTCCAGTAATGGAAGACCCAAAATTCCCGGAGGCAGGTCCTTCTACTGGTTCATTGTTTTCACTGTCATGAAATTTCTCCTTAGTTCTAGGTTGGATCTCTCCTTGATTCATTTCCATCCATTGCTTCTTGTCTTACTTTCTGGTGCTTTGAAAAATAGTTTGACCCTCCCTCTTCTTTGTGGCAGCCCTTCAGATATTGGAAAACTGCTATCATTTCAACCCTAGTCCTTCTCTTCACTAGAGGATAGTAAGACGTACCCAATTACTGAAATTTTTGGAAGGAGCAATTTTGTTACGCCTAACTATCCATACAACTGAGTTACTTGGAATTTTTCAATAGGCAAAATGGAAAAGGGGCTCTGGTAAGATTAACGTTAGCCATAAATGCCCGAATTGTCAAAAAAAAAATTGCTGTGCAGTTCAAAAATTGACCACCGCTGCATTATCTTTATTCTTATTGCATTAAGTGATAAAGCTTTACATAAATTATCCATCAACCCCATTATATTTATCATTAACCAGTTACAAACACCTCAGACCCATCTCTCTAAGAGAAACAATCACAGGGAGCTCACTGTGTTAAATGCAGTCTGTCTCTGGATTGTGTAGAGCTAAACAGAGAGCATTAAAGTCAAAATAAGGGCCCCATAGTGTCCCAGTTGCTTTTCCCCTCGTGTGCAACTTTTATCGTTCGTTATCTCTCTTTTCTTCATGCTAAATCACCCTGCCTTGTACCTTCTGTTGGGTTTCCTTTTGTGCTTTGTGCCTCACTACAAGAGAAGGAGGGGAAAACTACTCTCCGGCTGCATGATTCAGCAAAAATTCTGTCACCATGATGACAGGTTCCTCTTTCTGCAAATAACAGAAAGCTTTGCGGATGTTTGAAATCCCTTGTTTTAAAACAGTTTAGGGAAAGCCATTATCGTTAAGAGGCCAGTTACTATAACCCACAGACCATTTCTCTGGCAATCTGATGAAGTCCTCCTGTACTCTTCACGCCACACGGGCTTACGTCTCCTTCCGTTCCCCTCCCTGGTGGCACGAGATGCCTTCCTTACATAATGGCTTGGTATCAAGCAAAAAGATCTTACATAATGGCTTGGTATCTCAAGCAGAAAGGCCTCAATGAGGCACCTCCTGCCTGCCTGCCGCTCCATTTCATTCCCTTGTTTGCAGCACCCTCTGTAGGGCCCATTTGCAAATGGCACCCAGCAATGCCTGTCTCCAAGCATCCTTTCAGGATCCCTGGCACGAGAACAGGTAGCCCAGGGAGGCAGAGGTGACCTATTGCTCACCTGTTTCCAGGCAGCTTTTGCAGCAAAGGAGAGAAACAACCAGTAAACCAAGGACAGGGGGGGCGGTGGGCTTTCCAACCTGTCACTCCGCTCTTCCATCCTTGTTTTTAGATATATAGAGAGATATATATTCATCTCCTTCCAGGCATACTTTAACTATGCATTCCTCTGGCAGATTTTCACACATTTCCAGGGAAAGGGAATCAGACAGGCCTTTCCTCCCACTCCCTAACAAAGTACCTCTTAATATGCTATTGGGAGGGAGGGAAGGAGGGAAGGGGAAGGAAGGAAGGAGGGAAGGAAGGTGATAGAGATAGATATAGTTAGATGATAGAGAGAGAGAGAAAGATATATATAGAAAGATATATATATATAGAGAGAGAGAGAGAGAAATATATATATATATAATGTATATATATGTATGTGTGTGTGTGTGTATGTTAGGTGATAGTTAAACAGAGAGAGTTAGAGAGAGAGAGATAAGAGGAAGGGAGGGGGGATACCAGATAGGTAGTTAGGTAGATGATAGACATAGACAGATAGACAGGTAGATAGATAGATAGATAGATAGATAGATAGATAGATAGATAGATAG
>NW_020769489.1:422191-437118 GCF_900518735.1 Pseudonaja textilis | reverse complement strand
TAGATAGATAGATAGATAGATAGATAGATAGATAGATAGATAGATAGATAGATAGATAGACAGACAGACAGACAGACAGATAGACGAGACACACACAGAGAGAGTTAGATGATAGAGATAGTTAGAAAGGGAGGGAGGGTGGGGGAGTTACCAGTTAGATGAGAGAGAGAGAGAGAGAGAAAGAGAGAGATATTGTTAGATGATAGATATAGAGGGAGAGGGAGGGGGGGTACCAGATAGGTAGGTAGGTAGGTAGATGATAGACAGACAGACAGATAGAAAGATAGATAGATGAGACACAGAGAGAGTTAGATGATATAGTTAGAAAGGGGGGGGGAGTTACCAGATAGGTAGGTAAGTAGATTATAGACATAGACAGACAGAGGGACAGACAGGCAGTCAGATAGACATATAAGCAGATAGACAACTATAGAGACAGAGATGATTGCTAGATATGGATGAGAGATGAGAGAGAAAGAGAGATGGAAAGAGAAAGAGATGGAAAATATCTGCTGCGATCAGGCCTGCCGTGCAAGAGGTGGGAACGGGATGTTTACATCCTTTCAAGGCGGCGTCCCAGCCCCTCTCTCTTCAGCACCATCCACCCGCCCCAGGGGGCTTCCCGGGGCCCTTTCGCCGGGCCTTTTCTCCTCGTTTTCTCCGCGGCAAAGCGCCCCCACTTTCCCATTCAGGCCACTCCTTCCTTGCCCAGCTCTTTGCAAGGGGAAAATGGGGCTGGGGAGGAAAAGCAGCTGAAAACCTCCACGGCCAGCAGAGGCTCTCCCTCCCCGCCCCCTCCCCATCCTAAGCAACCCTCCCTCCTTCCCTATCTTTCAACAAAGGCAGCTTTGGCTGCGGACGATGGGCTCTGGAGTCCAAACGCCTTGGAAAGCGGGGTGGGGTGGGGTTAAACCAGTGGAAGCGCCCCCACCCCTCCTTGCCAGGCAGCCCCACCTCCCCTTTCTCGATCACAGCCCCCCTCCACCACCACCCCACCCAGACACCTTTGGGACGCCCCCTCCTCACTGAGGAACCCCCTCCCTCTTTCCCTGACCCTGGCTTCACCGCGGGGCGCCAGCCGAGCCCCCATCTCACCCCTACCTGCTCGAGCGGCTGCGCTCCAGCACGGCGGCGGCGGCGGGCGGCGGCGGCGGCGGAGGAAGCAGCCAAGCAGAAAGACCTTCAAGCGGCTCCTCTGTCGCAACCCGCCGCAGTGCGCCTGCGCGTGCATCCTGGGCGAGCACAACAAAATGCCGCCTCCGCCTCTCTCGCTGGACGCTCCGGGAACGGTAGTCCGCGCCCCCTCCGAGGGTCTCGGTGCCGCCCGGGGGCAGAACTACGTCTCCCATAAGGCCGTCGGGGCAGCCGGCTTATTTCCATACGCCCCGCCCTCCTCCTCCTGCTCCTCCTCCCCCTCCTTGCCGGTTTTGCCCGTCCTCCTGAGTCGCCGGGGCTGCAGAGCTCGCTGGCTTGTTTGGGTCCCTTTGATCCCAAATCTTGGGGTCACGTGCTCGGTGGGGAAGGTGGGGGGGATTTTTGCAGCGAGAAGGAGGACCACCGAGGCCGATCTGATACCTATAACAATAGCACTTAGACTTATATTAATTTATAATTAATCTTAATTATAATTAATATTAAATAATATTAAGCACTTAGACTGACATTAATACACTTGAGAAAGTCCAGAAATATTTCACAAGAAGAGTTCTCCACTCCTCGACTCCTTGCAGAAGACCTTATGCCACCAGACTTGAAATTCTAGACCTAGAAAATCTAAAATTACACCGCCTCTGGTCCAATCTAAGTCTAGTACACTGCTCAAAAAAATAAAGGGAACACAAAAATAAGACATCCTAGATCTGAATGAATGAAATATTCTTATTAAATACTTTGTTCATTACATAGTTGAATGTGCTGACAACAAAATCACACAAAAATTATCAATGGAAATCAAATTTAGCAACCCATGGAGGTCTGGATTTGGAGTTACACTCAAAATTCAAGTGATAAAAAACACTACAGGCTGAGCCAATTTGATGTAATGTCCTTAAAACAAGTCAAAATGAGGCTCAGTAGTGTGTGTGGCCTCCACGTGCCTGTATGACCTCCCTACAATGCCTGGGCAGGCTCCTGATAAGGTGGCGGATGGTCTCCTGAGGGATCTCCTCCCACACCTGGACTAAAGCATCCCCCAACTCCTGGACAGTCTATGGTGCAACGTGGCATTGGTGGATGGAGCGAGACATGATGCCCCAGATGTGCTCAATTGGATTCAGGTCTTGGGAACGGGCAGGCCAGTCCATAGCATCAATGCCTTCGTCTTGCAGGAACTGCTGACATACTCCAGCCACATGAGGTCTAGCACTGTCGTGCATTAGGAGGAACCCAGGGCCAACCGTACCAGCATATGGTCTCACGAGGGGTCTGAGGATCTCATTTCGGTACCTAATGGCAGTCAGGCTCCCTCTGGCGAGCACATGGAGGGCTTTGAGGCCTCCTAAAGAAATGCCACGCCACACCATTACTGACCCACTGCCAAACCGGTCATGCTGGAGGATGTTGCAGGCAGCAGAACGTTCTCCACAGCGTCTCCAGACCCTGTCACGCCTGTCACATGTGCTCAGTGTGAACCTGCTTTCATCTGTGAAGAGCACAGGGCACCAGTGGCGAATTTGCCAAACTTGGTGTTCTCTGGCAAATGCCAAACGTCCTGCACGGTGTTGGGCTGTAAGCACAACCCCTACCTGTGGATGTTGGGCCCTCATACCACCCTCATGGAGTCTGTTTCTGACCGTTTGAGCAGCCACATTCACATTTGTGGCCCGCCGGAGGTCATTTTGCAGGGCTCTGGCAGTGCTTCTCCTGTCCCTCCTTGCACAAAGGCGGAGGTAGCGGTCCTGATGTTGGGTTGTTGCCCTCCTACGGCCTCCTCCACGTCTCCTGATGTACTGGCCTGTCTCCTAGTAGTGCCTCCATGCTCTGGACACTACACTGATAGACACAACAAACCTTCTTGCCACAGCTCGCATTGATATGCCATCCTGGATGAGCTGCACTACCTGAGCGACTTGTGTGGGTTGTGGACTCCATCTCATGCTACCACTAGAGTGAAAGCACCGCCAGCATTCAAAAGCGACCAAACCATCAGCCAGAAAGCATAGGAAATGAGAAGTGGTCTGTGGTCACCACCTGCAAAACCACTCCTTTATTGGGGATGTCTTGCTAACTGCCTATGCTTTCTATCTGTTGTCTATTCCATTTGCACAACAGCATGTGAAATTGATTGTCAATCGGTGTTGTTACCTAAGTGGACAGTTTGATTGACTTGGAGTTACATTGTGTTGTTTAAGTGTTCCCTTTATTTTTTTGAGCAGTGTATATAAAATCATACATTGCAATGTCCTACCTGTCAACGAATACTTCAGCTTCAACCATAACAATACAAGAGCACACAATACAAACTCAAGGTTAATCGCACCAAACTTGATTGCAGGAAACACAACTTCAGCAACAGAGTGGTCAATGTCTGGAATACTCTACCTAACTCTGTGGTTTCTTCCCCAAACCCCAAAAACTTTAACCTTAGACTGTCTACTATTAACCTCACCCCTTTCCTAAGAGGTCTGTAGGGGGCGTGCATAAGTGCACCAACGTGCCTACCGTCCCTGTCCTATTGATTCTTTTTATTTTTCTTATATGTATCCATTTCATGTATTCATAACTGTTTATACTTATACCTGTTACCTTATAATCGCTTGACAAATTAAATAAATAAAAATAAATATACCACTTCACAGTGCCTTACGGCCCTCTCTAAGCGGTTTACAGAGTCAGCCTCTTGCCCCCCAACAATCTGGGTCCTCGTTTTACTGACCTCAGAAGGATGGAAAGGCTGAGTCAACCTTGAACTGGTCAGGATTGAACTGCTGGCAGTGGACAGTCAGTCTGCAATGCTGCATTCTACCGAGGAAGGAAGGAAGGAATAGATTGACCCCTTCCTCTCTGGGGCAGCTCCTTCCAATATTTGAGGGGCTGCCCCAGAGAGGAGGAGAGGGTCAAGTTATTTTCTAAAGCTCCTGTAGGCCAGAAAAAGGAATAATGGATGGAAACTGAACAAGGAGAGATTCAACCTGGAAATAAGGAGAAATCAACCCATGAAACAGAAGTTGCCCTGGGAAGTTGTGGGAGCGCCATCACTTGAGACTTTCAAGAAGAGATTGGACTGCCCTCTGTCAGAAATGGTGTAGGGTCCCCCACTTGTGTGTGGGGTTGGACTAGATGACCTACAAGGTCCCTTCCAACTCTGATTATCTGTTATCTGTTAAGGAAGGAAGGAAGGATAGCAATAACAGTTAGACTTATATACCACTTCCCAGTGTTTTCCAGCCTTCTCTTAAGTGGTTTACAGAGTCCACCTCTTGCCCCCAGCAATCTGTGTCCTCATTTTACCCACCTCGGAAGGATGGAAGACTGAGTCAACCTTGAGCTAGTCAGAATTGAACTACTACTGGCTGTGGACAGATTTAGCCTGCAATACAGCATTCTAACCAAGGAAGGAAGGAAGGAAGGAAGGAAGAGCAATCGCAGTTAGACTTATACACCGCTTCACAGTTCTTCACAGTCCTCTCTAAACGGTTTTATA
Organism: Pseudonaja textilis; assembly: GCF_900518735.1. Next base: position 432,476 of record NW_020769489.1, on the reverse strand, counting down.
GAGTCTTGCTCCCAACAATCTGGGTCGTCATTTGACCCACCTCGGAAGGATGGAAGACGGAGTCAACCTTGAGCCTGCTGAGATTTGAACTGCCAAATTGCAGGCAGCCAGCAGTCAGCAGAAGTAGCCAGCAGTACTGCATTCTAACCGCTGCGTCACCGCGGCTCATAACTGATCCTCCCAGGAAGGGCCCTTCTTGAGAAGAGGCATTGCACCTGGACCACTGTGCTGCCTTTATCTGTTTAATTTAATTTATCGAATTGATAATAGCCTTGTCATGTCACAAAAGTGACACAGAGCATATAATAGTTAATCAGACAGTACAGGCCGTCCTCAAGTTACAACAGTACATTTAGGGACCGTTCAAAGTTATAGTGGCACTGGGAAAAAAAAGGGATTTATGATCATTTTTCATGCTTAACAACCGTTGCAGTGTCCCTGTGATCATGTGATCAAATTTTGGATGCTTGGCAATGGGTTCATATTTATGAAGGTGGTGGTGCAATCACCTTTTTGCGACCTGCTGACAAGCAAAGTCCATAGGGAAGCCAGATTCACTTAACAACCATGTCCCTAACTTAACATCTACAGTGATTCGCTTAACAACTTGTAGTAAGAAAGGTTCGTAAAACGGGGCGAAACTCATTTAACAACTGTCTCACTTAGTAACATAAATTTTGGGGCTCAATTCTGATCATACATCGAGGGCTACCTGTATTTATTTCCTGGATGTTTTTACTGTTTTTTTTTTAATTGTCCAGCTATAGAAACTGGATAAATAAATAAATCGATAATCTTGCTATTTGGATACTGTTATTTTGGATGTGCACAAACAAAAACTCTGCTGCAATTGGAGATCTCAGTTTTGGAGTACAGATGCCCATACAATAAATGTAGTTTCTTGACCTTTATTCCATTTGATTTTTGGCCGAGTTAAAGTAACCGGTTTTATCCAGTTCCTGTAAGCCTATCTTGCAAAATAAAGTGAACCCATAAACAAGCCAATTAAACTGGGTCAATTACATTGTACAGTTTCTTGAACAAAACATACACACACACACACACACACACTTAGCGAGGTTAACTTTAATCAAGATTTAACACATTGTGAGAACGATAGAATTTCACTGAGTCAAAAGTTGAGTGAGTTGTAGCAGGTACTGTAGTGGCGTTTAGTGAACATCCCATGTTGCATAAACAGAGGCATAGAATCAAAATCATGTGAAATATTAGCAGCACTTTTTTAAACCCCTAGTAAGGCCGTGTCTTGTTTTGCTCACCCCATTACAAAAAAGAAAAAAAAAGTTGAGACTTTGGAAAAAGTGCAAAGAGCAATGAGGAGTATTAAAGGCCTGGAGACTAAAACATATGAAGAACGATTCCAAGGAACTGGATATGGCTAGTCTAGAGAATAGAAGAATAAGGGAGAGACGTGAGAGAAGAGAAGAGAAGAGAAGAGAAGAGAAGAGAAGAGAAGAGAAGAGAAGAGAATATGAAATAGAAGAGAAGAGAGAATTGAAGAGAATTGAATTGAACTGAATTGAATAGTTTATTGGGCAAGTGTAATTGGACACACAGGGAATTTGATGATAATAATATTCCAACATTTGAGGGGGTGCCCCAAAGGGGGGTGTCAACCTATTCTCAAAGCTCCTGAATGCAGAACAAGAAATAACGGATGGAAACTTATCAAGGGGAGAAGCAACCTAGAATTAAAGAGAAACTGCCTAACAGTGAAAACAATTAGCATGGAACAGGTTGCCTTCAGAAGTTGTGGGCGCTTTATCACTGGTGTTTTTAAAGAAAAGACTGGACAGCCATTTGTCTGGAATTATATATGGTCTCTTGGACTAGAGGACCTCCAAGGTCCCTTCCAACTCTATTCTGATTGATTGATTGATTGACTAAGAGGGAAGAAAAACTATCCTTGTTTAGCTCTTTGGTGGGAGACCACCATGGAATTTCTAAAAACGCATTCCAGAAGAAGGCATGTGTGTAAGTGAATTCAACTGCCAACAAAACTAAGATGGATGCCATGAAATCACCAGGAGTTGAGGGTTTGTTTGTTTTTTGAAGGAAACTCTCACCTCTGAACACATACAATACTGAGATGTGCTCAGAACTACTAAGCTGAAAATAAATTGCAAGTAGAATACACAGAATGTTGTGGTTCGCTGGCAGCCAATCTAACAGTAGCGGAATCAGACAGTGGGGAAGAACGGGGACCAGTCAGGGAGTCTGGCGAGGACTTGGACGAGGGTCCTGCGTCTGATGCAGAGATGGGGCCAGGACAATTTGGGAGTGGGGTGCTGCCTCCGGAGCCTGGCAGCAGCGAGGCAGAGCAACCAGGGGAGCCTGTTCCCAGTGCGCGTGTGCGCAGAGCTGCTAGAAGGCAAGAGCAGCTGAAACAAAAGGAGCGACTCAGGAGTAACACTGGGAGGTCATTGCCCCTCCCATAAAGTATAAAGGACAGACAAAGGTGACGAAACCTTTGCAGGAAGCAAAGTCGTTCATTCTGTTCAGATTCATTCTTGAAGCTCTTTGTACTTCAATTGGTTTTTTTTTTCTAGTTCATTTGATACTTCTGGTATTGGCAACACTTCACAGAAAAGAAAGGTGAGTGCTTATCTCGGGGGACTGTTTGAGATTCATTACCAGCTGGGAATGAAAACAATTCCCAGCGTTGCAATAAAATAAGTCTTGTTTTTAAAATAAGCGTGTGCATAGTTGCAGTCTAGGAAGCCTTGGTCAGAACACAGAAGAAGAGAGAGAATGGTAACAACCATGTAATGCAAAGGTGAGTTCTAAAGTTTATTAAGCACTCTACAGGTAGTCCTCGACTTACGACCAGTGGCTTAGCAAGTGTTCAAAGTGATGATGGACCTACCTTGGGGATATTTACAACTCGGATTCAACGTTCCAACGGTAAGGACCCCTCTCTCCATGGTCTTATGACTGATTATTGGGCGCTGGGCAATAAGGCAGCATTTAGGGCCATTTGCAGTGTCCCGTGATCACCTTTTACAACGGTTTCACCAAAACCCACACTCAAGGCATACATACCTAATATCCCCTCCTCCTATTTTCCTCACAATGACAACCGTGTGAGGTGGGTTGGAATGAGAGAGGGAGTCCTCAAACACAGCCCGCTGCCTTTCATGGGTAAGGTGGGACTAGAACCCACAGTCTCTTGGTTTCTAGCCTGGAGATCTAATTACTAGACCAAACTGACCAGTGGTGGGATTCAAAATTTTTTATTACCAGTTCTGTGAGCGTGGCTTGGTGGGCATGGTGTGACTTGGTGGGTGTGGCTTGGTGGGCGTGGCTGTAAAATCCATTCCCTCCCCACTCCTGGGGGAAGGTTACGACAAAATCCCCATTCCTTCCCCACCCCACTAACCTGCTTTCCAGCTCTGTTCTCCTGTGCAGGGCAACCAAAGAAGACTCAGCCAATCAGCTGGGACTCAATGGGAGGCAGAGAATAGATGGGGACGGGGCCAGTCAGAGGTGGTATTTGCTGATTCTCCGAACTACTCAAAATATCCGCTACCAGTGCTCCAGAACTGGTCAGAACCAGTGGTGGGATTCAATTTTTTTTACTACCGGTTCTGTGAGCGTGGCTTGGTGGGCGTGGCAGGGGAAGGATACTGTAAAATCTCTAGTCAGAGGTGATATATGCCGGTTTTCTGAACTACTCAAAATTTCCACTACCGGTTCTCCAGAACTAGTCAAAACCTGCTGAAGACCATCTCTGAATACATAACTATAATACATAACTATAATATAGAAATACAGTCCTTGATTTACAACAATTCATTTAGTGACTATTCAAAGTTACAAGACTACTGAAAACAAGACCATATTTCACACTTACAACCATTGCCGCATTCCCCCTTGGTCATGGGATCAAAATTTGGATGTTTGGCAACTGACTCATATTTATGACGGTTGCAGTGTCCCTGGGGGGTCATGTGATCCACTTTTGCGACCTTCTGACAAGCAACTGAACAACTGTGTTACTAACATAACAGTTGCAGTGATTCACTTAACGACCGTGGCAAGAAAAGTTGTAAAAAGGGGGGCAAAACTCCCTTAACAAATGTTTCACTTAGCAACAGAAATTTTGGGGGCTCCATTGTGGTCCTAATTCGAGGACTACCTGTATTATATCATATGTAAACATAAATATATTTATATATAATGACTTCATTATTTCCAGCACTGTGCAAGATGGGGCAATTATTTTATATGTCAAGGTCGCAATGAAAGTGTCAGGATTCCAGCAGTTGCCCTCATTAAATCATGAGCCTCGAGCCAAGCGTCAAAATCTTCAAAGGATTTATTAGGAGCGAACCTGTCGGCATGACCTGTATGAAGCCGATTCTGAGACACTAATTCACTATCACCTATGACCCTGCCAATATAACTTCCCTAATAAATTCTTACTTGGATGACCTTTGTTTCTGAGTGCTGAATGAATATGGGGAGTTTAATTGGAACGCTGACACCAACATGGACTAGGTTGGTAATTTAAGGAGAAACCGCTATGGAAGCTGACAGGGGTGGGATGCAAATATTTTTACTACTGGTTCTGTGGGCATGGCTAGGTGGGCATGGCCATGTGATGGGGTGGATGTGGCTTCTTTTTGTGAGTGTGGGCGCAGTACCAACCCATCTCCGTAGTCCTTTTTTTGCCTCCTGGGCCTCAGGAAAACCTCCTGGGCGAAGCAGTAAGACAACGAGGGGGATCCTGGCACAGCTGATAGTTGGAACAGCTGATCGTCAGGGGCAAAAGGAAAAAAAAAAGAAATAGCCGTTTGGCCAAACCGGTAGATGTTTTTTTTACTATCGGTTCAGCCGAATGGTAGTATTTTCGGGCCGAACCAATAGAATACCACCACTGGAACCTGAGGGCTGGAAGCTAAACTATAGAACTGAACAATCAGCCTAGCATGAAGTTATAGTTGCAAAAATACAGGAAGTCCCTAACTTAAAACCCAACATTTCTGTTGCTAAGTGAAAGGTTTGTTAAGTGAATTTTGCCCCGTTTTACTTTTCTTGCCACCATCGTTAAGTGAATCACTGCCGTTCTTAACTTAGTAAGACGGTTGTTAAGTCAATCTGGCTTCCCCATTGACTGTGCTTGTAAGAAAGCGACAAAAGGGGATCACACGAGCCCAAGAGACGGAAACCGTCACAAATATGAATGAGTTGCCAAGCATCCAAATTTTAATCATGTGACCATGAGGATGCTGCAACCGTTGTTGGGGTGAAAAACAATTATAAATCACTTTTTTTGTTGCAATTTTGAACCATCACTAAGTGAACTGTTGTAAATTGAGGACTGCCAGTAATCTGCTTTGTAGAAAAATATATGGATGTGTCCATGAATTCATCAGCTGTTGAGGTAAAAGTGATGGAGATTTTTCCAATATAGGTCAGGGCAGCAAAGAAAGGAATGGTTGCTTGTCCTCCCTTATTCTCTTGTTAGGAACTTCCTGATTTTCTGATTCATAAACCACACTGGAATTTACTTCTAAACAACTGGGCTGAGATTGTGGTTCAGTGTTGTGTTTGCCATTCCCACGCCCTCGAGTCCAAGTTCCCACACCACAACGCCGCCTTGTAAAATCCACTTCAAATGTTTAATAACAGGCTGATAGAAAGGGTTGCAAAACGGTATCTATGGTAGGAACCAAACCACAGAGAATCCAATTTATAGCAAGAGACTTATAACCTTAAGCCCAGATTTGCAGGGCGTATTTAACACCCTACCAAACAGAGTGCTTGCACGATTAGCAGCAGCAGAAGAATTTATTCGGCACACTCAGCCTGAAATCACACATTTTACATTTAATGAAGTCCCCATTTGTATTTCTGTTGTTAGGAATGGTCTTCATTGAGCTTCTGTTTTTTTGAATTAGAAACCATGTTAAGCTACTGAAACCTGCTGCTGTTTTTTGTGCGTGCAGGTATTTCTCGACTTACAATTCGTTTAGTGACCATTCAAAATTGTAACGGTAATGACAAAAGTGACTTATGACCGTTTTCCACACTTACAACTGTTGTAGCATCCCCATGATCATGTGATCAAAATTCAGATGCTTGGAAACTGACTCATATTTATGATGGTTCCAGTGTTCTGGGGTCAAGTGATCACCATTTGCAACTTTCTTACAAGCACAGTCAATGGATGGGTGTGGCACAAAGGCAACGCAGTCAAATAAGCAAGAAGAGTCCCTTTATTATCTCCAACTTTGCCTCCAATGTCCAGGTTACCTTTGGCTGGAGGAAAACTCTCCCAGGAACAGCCTTTAACTGGAGAAAATTCAGTCCAAAACAAGGTACACACAAACTGTAACTCAAAATCCAAACAAACCAAACTGAAGTAATTAGCTTGACAGGGCAGGAGAAGGAATTTCAGACTTGAAAGTACAGCAAAACTCACACCGTTGGGAAGGCACCAGGAATACAGATGAGCCACGACAATACCAGAGATATCCACGATTTGCTCTCAACAGTTTGCTGTGCGCAGCTTCCGTTTTTAAACACTGTGTTCCCAGCTGCAGTTAATGAAGGGAATCAAGGCCCTTTCCTTCCCCGTGAGCCACGCAACTCACATTGCTCCCTTCTCCATTCCTCCCTCTGTGCTCTACGATGAAGAGGGGGTGGACCTGGGTCTTCTTCTGAATTCCCTCTGCCTTGCTCTACCTCTCCCCTGTTCTGCTCAGCTGGCCTTTGCCTTTCCCCGGTTTCTTCCACAGCCAATGGAGCCACACTCCCACTCGCTGTCAGCTGTTCAGCCTCCCCCTCCAAATTAGATTCCGACAGTGGCATGACAGAAACATCTTCAATTGAGGCAATGCCAGCTTACAGTCATGCACACAAGACTATACTACTTTACTTCACCCTGGACAAGGATAACTCAAGGAGAACCCAAAGGTGAATCAGATAGCTTTCATGCATAGCCACCATTGGAGCAAAGAAACAAGCCTAGATGGGTGTGAGAACAGAAAGCAAGTCCTCTCTCCACTTTCTGAAGTATTATGAGATGACTACAGAGATCTGCAATTGTTTTACCTCATGTAAATCATTTCAGGATTTGGGTCAGACCTGCCTCAGATTTATCCCTTAGGGAAGTAAAACTCTCAACTTCATTTAATTGAAGTGAAAAGTCACTTTTACTAAGAGATGCTGTAAGGTCAAACAGAATTTAAAATTCCCACGTGCCAATGCAAAACCAAACCCCTGGTTTCTCCTAGCTCTCTCCCCGTGGTCCGGCTGTGTGTAACCAATTTGGCACCAGCAAAATCTTTTGGGCAACACTGAGGTGTTTGGGTGGGTGAAATTCCCCTCTCAGGGCAAATGGACTCGAAGTCACCAGCATGCCAGCGTGAACCAGATTCCAAAATGCTCTGTTCTTTCTCAACTGTCAATTCCCCACTCCCAAATTGCCATCATAAAGGTATACAGCTTTATTGTCCACTTCTTCCCCCTTTCCTTCCCCAATTGATGGCAGAATGCCAGCAAGGCGCCAAGCCGAAGCTGGCAGATCTGATAGTTTATTATATGGAATACAAAGCAATGCAATGATCAGTCAATAGGCCTCACACAAAGCTACGTACTTCACAGATCAACTTCCTCTGGAAAGCATGGTTTGGAACGGAAGGGCCCAGTTTTGGTCCCAGTTTGGCTAAACCAGTACAGTGATTATATTGTTTTCAACTTCAAGCCCAGGTGCAATATTTCCCATCCCAACGGGCGCAGGAAAGGGTGTGATATCAGGTGTGTCATGGTTCTGCCATGCAAATTATACAAATTATGGGATTTGTGTCAGTCAACAAATGCAAATCACATAATTTGTGACCTTCTCAAGGCTCACCCAACTGACTAATGTTTTGTACACATGTCAATGTCCATTACTTTCAGCTTTGCTTACAATCTCAGGAGCTTGGTAACACTAGAAAGGTTGGCTGGTTCCAGGGGTGGGATTCCACCAGTTCGCATCTATTCGCTAGACCCGGTTGTTAACATTCTAAACAGTTCGGAGAACTGGTTGTTAGAAGTAATTACTGGGCTAATCCTGTAAGGAAGGCAGGAAGGAAACATTCTGGTGTTGCTTACAAAAACTGCCTCTCTGTTAACCCTTATTATGTTCTTGGCAGGACTAGACTTCTCTGGAGTTTTTTTCTCCTCCTTTGCTGGTACTTTGCTTGTGTGGAATGACCATTCAAAGTTCCAATGGCACTGAAAAAAGTGACTTATGACCGTTTTTCACACTTATGACTGTCATGAGAGGCCTGGTGAGGAGATGCGTGCCTCGATGTGAGTGATATTGAGTTGGCCCCACCCAGCCAATAACATGACCACCAAGCATGTCCATCCAGGCACATGAGCAACAAGCCACACCCACCACTTAAGCCACGCTCACAGAACTGGTTGTTAAAATTTTTGAATCTCACCCCTGGCTGGTTCACACAACTTGCTAAACTTTGGGGTGGATTTAGAGGTGGTATTCAGCAGGTTCTGATCAGTTCTGGAAAACCGGTAGTGGAAATTTTGAGTTTTCTCTGAAAAAGGGCAGGACAAGAAACAATCAAATCAAGGAGAGAAGTAACCTGAAATTAAGGAGAAACTTCCTAACAGTGAGGACAATTAACCAGTGGAACAGCTTGCCACAAGAAGTTATGGGTGCTCCAACACTGGCACAAAGAGATTGGACAGTCAGTTGTCTAAGATGGCATAGGGCAGTGATGGCTAACCTTTTCATCGTTGCGTGCCAAAAGTGTGCGTGCGCGCATGTGCATGCATGCCTGCACCCATAATGCAATGCGTGTGCAACCCTCCTCCCCCTGCGCATGCATTCGCGACCCCTCTTGCGTGCCACACGCCCCTGCACATGCGCGACAGATACACGACAATCAGCTGGCTGGTGGGAGGCATGCGCGCCTGCGCAGTAGATCTGTTCCTGGCGACGGCTTGCATGCCGGTAGAAATAGCTATGTGTGCCACTTCCAGCACGCATGCCATAGGTTTGCCATGGTATAGGGGTCTCCTGTTTGAACGGGGGGCTAGTCCAGGGGTGGGATTCTACCAGTTCGGACCAGTTCTATAGAACCGGTTGTTTCCATTCTGCGCAGTTTGGAGAACCGGCAAATTCCCCACCCAGTCACTCTTTACCTTGCATGCGCGCCATCCAAATTGCCTGCGTTGTGCAAGCAAATTTTCTGTGATAGACTCAGGAAGCAGATTGCAGAAAGCTAGATCTGCGAGTGAATCTGTGATTCTGCAAGCAACTCCATCTGCTTGCCTGCTTTGCCTGCTTTGGGGTAAAAGTTGTTCTTTTTTTTAAATAAAATAAATTCAATATTTACATAAATATTTACAATGTTTATATACAAGCCATGCCCAGCTAGTCACGTGACTACCAAGCCACGCCCAGACAGCAAGTCATGCCCACCCAGTCACATGACCACCGAGCCACACCCACAAATTAGGCCACACCCACAGAACCAGTTGTTAAGAAATCTGAATCCCACCCCTGGACTAACCTAGGAGACCTCCAAGGCCTCTTCAGGCTCCATTTTGATTGACTGATTTAACTTAACAGTTTTAATGATTCACTTAACAACTGTCCTAAAATGGGACAAAACTCACTCCAAAGCTGTCTGATTTAGCAACTAAAACGGTGGGCTCAATTGTGGTCATCAGTTGAGGACAAAATGTAGTTGTTCATTGACTTATTGAGGAGAACGATAATCCAAAGCTGCCCATGGAGAGGAAGTTTATGTTAACTGTATTTCAACGTGTTAATTTCAACAACTTTATTTCTGTTCTGCTAACACCCCTACCTCATTGTTCTGATATGAAAGTCAGCTGGTTGACTTAGGGCCAATCCCCGGGAGAGTTTGAGTTCTAGTCCCACCTTACAATTGTGCCCACATTATCATTAGGATGAGAGGTCCTTTGTATGCTATTAAAGATCAGATGTGACATTTGTTCTGTGCAATTGTGTATCCTGCAGATCGAATTGCAACACTGAGCCAGTCTAGTGATTAAGGCACCAGGCTAGAAACCAGGAGATTGTGAGTTCTAGTCTGATTTGGCATAAAAACCATCTGGGTGACTTCGGGCCAATCACCAGAGACTGTGAATTCTACTCCCGCCTTAGACATGAAAGCTGGCTGGGTGACTTCGGACCAATTACCAAGAGATGGTGAATCCTAATCCCACCTTACATGTGAAAGCCAATTGGATGATTTTGGGCCAATCACCAGGAGACAGG
>NW_020769489.1:389976-422181 GCF_900518735.1 Pseudonaja textilis | reverse complement strand
TGATTTTGGGCCAATCACCAGGAGACAGGGAGTTCTAGTCCCACCTTTTGCATGAACGCCAGCTGGGTGACTTCGGGCCACTCCCCCACTCTCTCTCTCTCAGCCCAACCCACCTCACAGGTTGTTGTGGGGTAAAAGAGGAGGGGAGGAAGGAAGATCCAGTGTGTTTTGTCGCCTTGAGTTATTTATTAAACTAATAGGCGGGATAAAAATAAATAAATAAAACAAATTGCCTCTGTTGCCAAGAAGTGGTTCTTTCCAGATCTGATAATTTCCGTCTGTTCTACTTCGTTTGCTTCTTGCCTCTTCGTTGCAATGAGGGCTCTTGTTTGCTAAATTAAGAACAGTTATGCCAAATACAAGCCTTTGCCAAATAATAGCTGGAAGTAAAACGAAGTGTGTTCTCCTGGCTCCCTCCAAAGATTAAATCAGGCACTTTCTTCTGAAAGATTGCACGATTAGAAGCAAATTTATTTGCAAATTTAAACTGGTTGGACTGGAATTTTCCGGTTGATGGGAAGATTTTCTGCCAAAGAAATGTGAGCATATTTCTCTCTTACAAAAACATGGGGCAGAGGGGGAAGACTTCGTCCAACCAGCAAACATAAAAACATTAATAGTTGGAAATAAATACACAATGACTCACCGAGGTCTTTTCAATCAGAGAAAAGTTGAATGGGCTGTTGCGACTTGAATGTGTTTGAGCTGGGGAAAGTGGCTTCAAAAGAGATGGAAGTTTTCTGAAAAACAATACCAGAAGCTGCATAGAAAAATTTTGTGAGAGGGGGGAAAAAAATGGTATTGCACCTAAGACAGGGGAACAGCCAAACATGAAAAGCCACAATGCGTTTAATTCCTGCACAAATTCAAGTGCAAAAAGAAGTAACTGAGAGAAGGATCTTGGAGTCCTAGTGGACAATCACTTAAATATGAGCAAGCAGTGTGCGGCAGCTGCCCAAAAAAGGCAACACAGTTCTAGACTGCATTAATAGAGGGATAGAATCAGGGGTGGGATTTAGCCGGTTCGGCCAGGTTTGAAACAAACCAGATGTTAAATGTATATCTGGTTTGCCAAAATGGCAGTTGAACCGATCACTGGTCCAGCCTGCCCTTCCCCTCCCAGAAGTCTCCACGTGGCTCATTTTGGATACAGGTAAATGTAGGGTCTGAACAGGAAGCTCTGGGAGGGTGAAAAATGAGCTGAACCGGAAGTCCCTGAAGTCCAGAAACGGGCCTGTTTCCGGCTTCCAGAGGCCCTCCAGAGCCCAGGGGAGGCCATTTTCGTCCTCCCAGAGGCCTGAGGGAAGCCTCCGGACTCTGGGAAAGGTGAAAAATGGCTCTCCCAGAAGTTCCGGTAGGCCACGCCCACCATGGCCACACCCACCCAGCAACTGGGCAGAGAACTGGTTGCTGGAAGTTTTGAATCCCACCTCTGGACAGACTCAAGATCACGTGAAGTGTTAATACCACTTTATAATGTCTTGGTAAGGCCATGTTTGGAGTACTGCATCTAGTTGTAAAAAAGATGTGAAGACTCTACAAAGAGTGCAGAGAAGAGCAACCAAGAGGATTAGGGGACTGGAGGCTAAAACAAGTGCAGAATAGTTGGAGGAAGTGAGTATGTCTGAAAAGAAGGACTAGGGGAGACATGATAGCAGTGTTCCAATATCTGAAGGGCTTCCATAATAAAGGGGTCAACCTATTCTCCAACCTATTCTTCTAGTTTCTTGGAAACTAATAGAAACTTCTATTAGATTCCATTCATTGCTTCTTGTCCAGCTGAGGGCTGGACAAGAAGCGATGAATGGAAACTAATCAAGGAGAGAAACAACCTAGAATTAAAGAGAAATTTCCTGACAGTTAGAACAATTAATCATTGGAACAACTTGCTTTCAGAAGTTGTGAATGCTCCAACACTGGACTTTTTAAAGAAGAGATGGGATAACCATTTGTCTGAAAGTCTTCTACTTGAGCAGAGTGGGTTGGACTAGAAGACCTCCAAGGTCCCTTCCAATTCTGTTATTTTGTTTTAATCTTTGTCTTTTACAAACCATGATTTTACAGCTTAGCAAATTACCACGCATTCAGTCATGGGATTTCAACGAATGGAGGTGTAGTGTGATGTACACAACATAATTTTTATTGGTGATTGTAGTGGAATATTTTTGCTCATTGCCTTTTATAAACCATGATTTTTAGCTTAGAAAGCCAATGTGAATGCAGGCATGGGGTCTAGTGTGATATAGGAACTCAATGATGGTTAGTGGGTTCAACAGAACATACACATGTAGTTTCTACCCTTTTTTGGCAAAACCGGCAAAAAATTATAAAAGTACAGGTAGCATTTCACAGTTTCAAGCCATATCTGTTTGATTAATTGTCATTATGACGGTTTTATACCACTCTGGTTAAGAACTGCTGCTTAGAAACTGTATTTGTATCAGAGGTGGTCTTCAGCAGGTTCTGACCAGTTCTGGAGAATGGGTAGCGGAAATTTTGAGGAGTTTGGAGAACGGGCAAATACCCCCTCTGACTGGCCCCGCCCCCATCTCTATTCTCTGCCTCCCAAGTCCCAGCTGATTGGCTGGGTCTTCTTTGGTTGCCCTGCACAGGAGAATGGAGCTGGAAAGCAGGTTAGTGGGGTGTGGAGGGAATGGGGATTTTTCATAATCTTCCCCCAGGAGTGGGGTGGGAATCGAGATTTTACAGTATCCTTCAATCATAAAATGGGGCAAAACTCACTTAATAGACGTCTCACTTAACAACTGAAACTTTGGACTCAGTTGTGGTCATAAGTCGAGGATAACCTATATCTGACTTTGTAATATAAATGATGTTGTGCTTCAATGGCTAGATGGCCTAGACATTGATATTCGAACATAGATCTTTTCTAACGTCTATATTTTATTGAGTTTTACTAATCTGGGTGAAAATGATAATATATATTGCTAGTCCATGTATGCTATGCCATAAGCTCAATCAGGGATATCAAACTCAATTTTATTGATGGCGCATCAGGGTTGTGTTTGACCTCAAGGGGGGAAATGGGCGTGGCCAGGGTGGGCGTGGCCAGCTCGATATCACTCATGTCAGGCGGGGCCTGTGGTGGCCCAAGCACCCTGTCCCTGATAACAGGCTCCCGAGCTCCGTTTCTGGCTGCCCTATGCCAGGGAAAATTGGAGTTTGGGAGGGCCGAATATGACCCTTGCGAGCTCCGTTTTTGCTGGCAGAGGCACCGCCGGCTGGTCCTTCACACTTTCCAGGGCGACCCTGCGGGCCAGATCTAAGCACCCTGTAGGCCACATCCCCAGGCGGGATTCAATTTTTTTAACAACCGGTTCTGTGGGCGTGGCTTCTTCCCTTTTTTTTTGCAGCCCCCCCCCCCATTTTGGGGGCCTTCTGGGCCTCAGGGAAGCCTCCAGGGGAGGAGCGTTTTTGCTCCCAGAAAGAAATGGAGCCTGGATTACCCCCCCCACACACACATACACAAACTCTGTTTTGGGGTCTTCTTGGCTTCAGGGTAGCTTCCTGGTGGGTGTTTTGCTCCTAGGAAGCTTCCCTGGGACTCATGAAAACAAAAAATGGAGCACGTGGGGTGTGTGCTTTGCCCTCCCCCTCCATTTTTTGCTTTCCTGGGCCTCAGGGGAGCCTCCTGGGCAAAGCAATAAAACAGTGAGGGGAATATCAGAACAGCTGATCATAGGAACAGCTGATCATTGGGAGGGGAAAAAAAAAGAAATACCGTAAGGAGTGACTGGGCAGCGAAGAATGCAGTCAGCGATGTCGGGCATACATGCAATGTTGCGCATGAACAATAAGGACTGACTGGGCGGGGAAGGGAGGAGCGAGCAGAGAGGGGCGGGGCCAGCCCAGGGCACGATTTGCCGGTTCTCCAAACTGTGCAAAATCCTAACAACCAGTTCTATAGAACTGGTCTGAACCGGTAGAATCCCACCCCTGGTTAGATCTGGCCCCGTGGGCCTTGAGTTTGACATGGCGCTAAATGATAACTCACCATTTTGAGACTGCCCTCTCTTGATGAGTCCTCTGGTGTAATCAATAATATGCGTCCATACTATACACCTGTCCTCTCACCTGCAGCCACACCCCAACTTACCTAATGAAATTCCCAGTTTAAGTGCAATTATACTGTTATCTCTGTTGCAATGCTTTTACCTTCTTAGCCCTTTAGGGCAGTTTCTCAACCCTAATTTTTTTTTAACTTGGCAATTGCTGTTTTGCCCACAAGCCACCCTTGTCAGGAGGAATTCGTGCATTGACATCATAGTACAGAAGCTACTGTAGCTTTCCAAGGTCAGCCAGGGCTTTCATGGAAGTGTTGGGACTTGTGAGGATTCCACAATACATTTCTGGCTTACTGCACAAATGGCCACACTCAGTGATGGGTTTCGGAGTGCCACGTATGCTGAGCAAATTAATATGGGGAGAGGGGAACTTTAGTTTGTCTTGGCATTGCTTCCTGAAGACAGAACTTGAAGGTTGGGTTAGTTTGAGGTTTTACATCTATATTTGTAAAAAATAATAAAAGTGGGATAGAAAGAAAAAGAAAGAAAGAAAGAAAGAAAGAAAGAAAGAAAGAAAGAAAGAAAGAAAGAAAGAAAGAAAGAAAGAAAGAAATTTGAAATGTACGTAGGTAATTATGCATACTATAAGGAAAGTAATCAACAATCAACAGAGAAAAATGTCTGCAGTAAAGTTCTCATTTTATGAATACTTTTTTTAAAAAAATATGGCCATTAAAATTATTTGTTGCATTGTAACCAGGGGCACCTTCAGCACTTTTCCTTTACCATATTTCTCGGACTGTCTTGTCCCTGCCTTATTCTTGTCTCTCTTTCTTTTCTCCTTTTGTCCTTCTACCTCTTCTCTCCAGGGGTGGGATTCAAAGATTCAAAGGTTCGCTGCCCGGTTGCTGGGTGGGCGTGGAGCTTCCGGGAGGGCTGTTTTTTTTTGCTTTCCCCGGGGTCCAGAGGCTTCCCTCGGGCCTCTGAGAGGGCTAAAACTGTTAGGTTCGGTCGGTGGGTCCCATAGAGAGGTGAGGCACGAGTAGCGCACAACAGCTCTTTATTTAGCGAACAGATTCTGAGACGGAACCCTAGCCGCGGCAGCTCTTTTTATAGAGCCGGCCGCGGCTAGGCAGCCAATGACAGATTTTTGAGCTTGCTGCGCTTGGTTTTACCCAATCGCGGCAAGCCCCTTACAAACCAATCACGAGCGCTTATTTCGTCCTATCATGGTCCGACTCTTCCGGACCAATAGGAATGCAGGTCTTCAAGCCTGCTAGTACGGAATAAAAACAGCCTCCCGCAGGGTCCGGAGGCCCTCCGGAAGCCGGGAACAGGCCCGTTCTTCGCTTTCCCAGAGCCTCTGTGCAGACCCTGCACTTACCTGCCTCCAAAACAGGCTGCGTGGAGACTCAGAGGAGGGGTGGGGTGGACTGGGCGGGGCTAGCCGGTCGGTTCAACCACTGGTTTGAACCAGACGTACGTTTAACATCTGGTTCACCCGAACCAGTCTGAACCGGCTGAATCTCACCCCTGCTTCTCTCCCTTGCAAAGCTCAGAACATCTCAGTAAGATGCATCTGGAGAAATTTCTCTCAGCTTCCCCGCTTCGTGACATGAAGCCCTCTTTACAAGTTACTCTTGTAAGCTTCAGTTACTTCAGTTCCCTTTGAAAAGAGGAAGGAAGAAGAGAAAGAGAACAGAAGCCGTGGGGTATTGTGATGAAAAAGTTCTCTACTCCATGGATATTCCTGTCCCTTTTTTGGGAGTTAACCAAGGGCTAAACTGGAATTTGCTTCCATGAGACTAGAAGTTCTTCAAAGTCCCCTCCAACTCTATGATTCTGTAGTCTGGTGATAACCATCCATTTAAATGCTTTCAGATCGGGACTTTGTTAAGCCATAGTGGATTGAGCGATGAATGGCCTCCCCCTCTTAACGGCCATTCACTACATCCTGAGTTGCAAAAAACATATATATGTCTTAAATTCAGTTACTATGGAGCAATACTGAGTGGCTCTGGGTTTGGGGTTCGTTGGCTCAGGGAGAATTGCCACTTTTGGTCTTGGATGGGGTGGTACTACCCCAAAACAGACCCTGTGTGTAATCTAGGGGTTTTTCCTAGACTCACGACTCCTGTTCGAAGAGCAGGTGGCGGTCGTAGCCAGGAGGACCTGTGTGCAACTGAGGGTTGTACACCAGTTACACCCTTTCCTGGACCAACGGTCCCTATTCACAGTCACTCATGCCCTGGTCACTTCCTGTCTTGATTATTGCAATGCGCTCTACGTGGGGCTGCCCTTGAAGAACATCCAGAAGCTCCAATTGGCGCAAAATGCAGCCGCCTGCATGGTTTTGTGCAGAACCCGGTGTGCACATGTGTCACCTCACCTGCAGGAGCTGCATTGGTTGCCAATTTGCTTCTGGGTGCAATTCAAGGTGTGCTCGTTGTCCTCTTTAAAGCCCTTCATGGCTTGGGACCGAGTTATTTGAGGGACTGTCTCTTGCCGGTCACATCTATCCGACCCATTAGAGCAGGGAGGCAGGGAATGTTGCGGGTCCCATCCCTGAGGGAGATACGCCTGGTGGGACCCAGAAGAAGGGTCTTCTCTGTGGTGGCTCCCTCTCTCTGGAACCTCATTCCCCCAGAGATTAGAATGGCCCCCATTCTAGCACTCTTCCGGAAGGCACTGAAGACCTGGTTCTGCCAGAGCGGGATGGAGCCCACCAGATGGCTTGTGTGATCTGCTGTCGTCGGGGCGGGTTTTTTTTTATTTTTTTCCCCCCAGATTTTGTTCTGTTGTACTTTATTAATTTATTTGATTCTTTTTGTTAGTTTTTATTGTTTTTTATTGTGTTTTTTTTTTAACTGTGGTTTTACATTGTGTAAGCTGCCTCGAGTCGCCATGGGCGAATAGGCAGCGATATAAATGAAATAAATAAAATAAAATAAATACAACGAAAAAGCAACATCCTTATTCTTCATTTTAAGAGCTTCCAGAATGTGTTTGCTTAGGCACAGTGGGCTACAGGTAAGTTCTCAAGTTATGAACCCAAAATTTCCATTGCTAAGCAAGACAGTTTTACAGAATAAGAGAGTTGAAAGGGACCTTGGAGATCTTCCAGTCCAAGCCCCTGTTCTGATTTAACGACCTTTCTTGCCACAGATGATAAGCGAATCCCTGCACTGGTTAAAGTTAGTAGCACGGCTGTTAAATGAACCATTAACTTTGCTTGTCAGAAAGTCGCAAAGGATGATCATGTGACCCCCGGGACACTGCAACCGTCATAAATATGAGTCAGTTGTCAAGTGGTTGAATTTTGATCATGTGAGCTGCCGCAAAGGGCGAAAAAGTGTGAAAAGTGTGAAAAAATGTCATAGGTCACTTTTTTCTTATAATGTTTGGAGGACATTGTACTTCAGCCATATTTCCTAGACCAGTGGTGGCTAACCACTTTGGGCTCATCTGCCAAAAATTGAGCGTGCACTTACACGCTCGCAATTGCATGCCAGCACCCAGAAGGCAATGCGCCCCCCCCGTCCCCTACACATGTGTGCGCAATCCCCCCCGCTGCCCCCTTACTTGCACTGCGCCTCACAGCTGATTTTTGGCGGGTTTGAGGGCTTTTTCAGCTTCCCAAAGGCTTGAGGAAGGGTACTGCAGGCTTCTGCAAACTTTGTAGGCCGAAATGTCGCCCTGTTTCATCACTTCCTGTTTTTCTGAAAATACCAGAAGTGAGGAAATGGAGCTAGATTTCGGCCTACAAAGCCTGTAGAAGCCTTCTTCAAGCTTTTGGGAGGCCGAAAAAGGCCTCGAACCCACCGAAAATCAGCTGTGAGGCATGCACATGAGCAGTGAAGTAAGTTTGCCTGCATTTCACGTGCCGACACAAATGGCTCTGCGTGCCACCTGTGACACGTGTGCCATAGGTTCGCCATCACGGTCCTAGACGGTCAATCAATGCATGTAGTGGAATCGTGGCAGTGTAATCTTGATTCAATAAGTCCTTTTTTTTCCTCCATTGCAACTACTCCTAACTATTTATTGAGACCTATTTTACTCCACAAGTACAGTACAGAGGTCACGTTCTCTGTTTTCCTAGAATTACAAAACTATGTAGTAGATCAATTTATGTAGGTAGTAAGGTTTTTGTTGTCGTCATTGTGGTAGTAGTAAGCAAAGATGCAAATTCATACCTATTGCAAAACCATTCTGGGCTCTCTGGGTTGTATTTCGGATTTCCCCTGTCCACAAGCCGATGTTCGACATTAAGATGACGAGGGCTAGAATTAATGAATCTGGAGGGAACCAGGGTGTCGCGCTCCGTCCGTATCGGCACCCAACAGCCACAGTGTCTTAGATCCCGGAAGGATTGACACTCTTATATAACATCACTAAATCACTTGAGAGGCGATGGCTGAGAGGCGACGACTGGGCGGGGAAGCCCTGATGTTGATCCGCTGCTGATAATGACTAGATGGAGAAGTCCCTGACATTAACTAGGATTCGGCTGCCAAGGAGCAAGACCCGGCTGGGAGGAGATGGCTGGGGGAGAAATCCCTGTAGTGGGAATCCTAAATAACCACTAAGCGTTGTTGTCGGCGTGAACTCGGGGGCGGGGAGGATTGTGTATACTGCAGCCTGGGGAAAGGGGATTAGTTGGTGATCAGTGATAGGAAAGTGGGTGCATTAGGATACAAGGTTTAAAAGAAGTTAGACATAATAGGAAAGGGTAATTGGGAAACAAGCATAGGGCGGAGTTAGAGGCGATTAGTTGCGGGGGGGGGGGGTAAAGGAATAAAATACACTGGAAGGCAAATGCTCCCAGTGTTAACCTGGTTTGGATTTTATCCGTCCTTGCCGAATACTATGTGCGTAGAAGAATAAAGGAATTTCGAACCTTACAGTCTGCTACGAGTATCCAGACCAGCGGCTGAGATAGGGTTGGGATAACAGAATTAACAAAGCTGGGCCAATCTATGTAAATACAGGTACTCCTCAATTTACAACCATTTGTTTTAACAACTGTCTGAAGTTACAATGGCACTGAGAAAGAGACTTATAACCATTTTTTATACTTGGAACTTGCAACCTCTCCGTGGTCACGTGACCAAATTCGGCCGCTTGGCAGCTGGTCTGCTGTCAGCTGTTCATCCGATATTGAGGGGGTGAACGATAAGATACCAACTCACTCGTGTAGCTTCAGTGAAGTTTTTATTCATCTCCCACACCACAACAACAGGTAACAGCGATCAAATTATGTTTAAAGTCAGCTCTGGTTTTCATTGCAACCCAGAGCTGTATTTATACAGGCTGTCCCTTGGATAATAACATAATTACTATAACCACCTTCTGGCCGCCTTCGCTGCCTAACATCCGATATCCTTAAATTAAAGAAACATGGTAACTGCACCTTTCCCCTGTTTGATGAGTCCATGCACCACCATGACAATTCACCCAATCCCCCATTTGCCCTGTACCATTATTACAACAACACCCCCTTCACATCCAGCCATAAATCATCATTGTTGTACCACTCCTGGTCAGGAAGTCAACGTCAGTCATTTGAGGAATTTTCATCATAACGCCAATGTTGTAACACAATCAATGTAAGTAAAAGACTAGGGTCATATCGCATCTTGGCTGTCTTGGTTCCAGTCTGTTCTTCGTTGGAGTCATGACATCTGCATTTATGACGCTTGTAGTGTCCCGGGGTCATACGTGAACCTTCTGACCCGCAAAATCAATGGGGAAGCCAGATCCATTTAACCATCCTGCTACTAACTTAACAACTGCAGTGATTCACTTATGACCTTCTGACCCGCAAAATCAATGGGGAAGCCAGATCCACTTAACCATCCTGCTACTAACTTAACAACTGCAGTGATTCACTTAGAAACTGTGGCATGAAAGGTCATAAAATGGGAGCGGGGGAACTCGCTGAACTCACTGTCTCCTGTCAACTAACAAGATACTCCTTTGGTCTTTTTAGCTGCCAGAAAAAGGGAGTGAAGGAAAACAAGGCATTCCTTAAATGCCTAGATAATCACCCCCAGTAGCCCAAAGTTGTTGAAGCATAAGAAGGTTAACTGGAGAGCATGATGGATAACTCTTGGAGACCGGATGTATCCCATTGGAGAAGTCACATCCAGGGGGTGGGGGGAAGACCAGGGTCAAGGGGGAAATGTATGATGTAATTTAGTATCAGATGCATCCAGCTTACGCCAACATGGCCACTCCTAATAAATCAATTTACTTTTCTCTGAGATGCGGCTAGAGACTTATGATTTGAATGTGGGTGGATTTGTTGGAGCCCTGACATCTCCCTTATCAACAGGAATTTTGGGCTCTGTCGTGGTCATAAGTCAGTGACTACCTACCAGGGGTGGGATGACAGAGTTAACAAGGCTGGGATAATCTCTTTAGATAATTGTGTTTCTCTGCTTTGTAATTTAGGACAAGGCCAGGGGTGGGCTGCTACCGGTTCGCCGCAGTTCGGGTGAACCCATAGCTAGTTTTATGGCCGGTTAAGTGAACTGACAAATCCCACCCCTGGCTGGCCCTACTCACCCCTCCCCTCCCCTCCCAGGAGTCCCCATGCAGCCCGTTTGGATGCCAGGTGTTGTAGAGCGGCGGAATAACCTGAAGCAAACTCGGAGCAAACTTCAGCTTTTACTTTATTGAAACAATAAAGGGTTGCCGCGGCTGCCGCGCTAACAAGACAGCCAGCTGGCGGACAACAGCTGAGGCCGTTTGACAGCTCCCTTTTATAGACGGCTGTCAAACGGCATCAGCCAATAGGAACAGTCCGTGTTCCCGCTGGAAACACGGACCGGAGTGAAGACTTTGGCTTAGCCTTTTCTGAATGCCACACCAGGTAAGTGCAGAACCAGTGTGGAGGCTCAGGGAGGGCACAAAATGAGCCTCCTGGAAGTTGCAGAAGGCTGGAAACAGGCCTGTTTCCAGCCTCCAGAGCCCAGGGAGGCCATTTTCACCCTCCTAGAGGCTCGAGGAAAGTCTCCGGAGCCCGGGGAGGATGAAAACGCCGCCCTCGCCATGGTGCAGGAGACTGACTAGGCCACGCCCACCATGGCCACACCCACCTTTATTTTTGAAGCCCACCCGGGATGAGGCCTAAGATGGAAACTACACGTTTACAAGCAAAAAATGTTAATCTGAGAGGTCCTTGGAGCTATCAGAGAGCATTTCAACCCCGAGCTACAAATATTCTCCTTTATTGATATTTTAATCTCCCTGCACTGAGGAACAGCATTAAGCAAGCTCATGAGACATCCTCTTGAGGAACAGCCATGTTGTTTGTTCTCCAGATCTAGCTTTAATCCAGGGGGAACAAAGTCCAAATTCTGAGTCTAAATTACAAACTAATGGAGGGCTTCGATTTTTTTGAGTTTACATTCTGAGGTTTCATGCAGTTATTTAAAACGTCGACTTTCCTAGAGGTTTCCTTCTAAATCCTGTTTCCTGCAAGAGGCACATGGTGCCAAATAGTAAAAAAATAATAATAATCAAAAATAATGAAAGCTCTTGCTTTTTATGTCCATTAAGGAGGTTTCTCCTGGTTTCAGCCCTATCTGTAAGGTCAGTAGCTCAATTATATAATTAAAGGAAAAAGAACAATAACCTCCTCTATTGACTTACACGTACAATTGAGGCCACAATTTTGGTTGCTAAGTTATTAAGTGAATTTTGTGATATTTTACAACCCTTTCTTGCCAGGGTTCTTAAGTGAATCATGGCAGTTGTTAAGTTAGCAACACGGTTGTTAAGTGAATCTGGCTTCCCCATTGAGTTTGCTTGTCAGAAGCTTGCAAAAGGAGATCACATGACCCTGGGACACTGCAACCGTCATAAATATGAGTAAGTTCCAGTGTCCTTGGGTCATAAGATCCCCTTTTGCGACTTTTGGCCAAATAAAGTTAACAGGGAAACCAGTGTCATGCCCCTGTTGGAGTCTGATTCCAAGCGGGAGGTCGAACAGCTGACGGAGTGGGAGTGCGGATCCTGTGGCTGGGGAGGAAACTGAGGAAGGGCACAGTCTGGCTGGACTTTCAGAGGAAGACCCAGGCCCACCCCCTCTTCATCCTAGGGCACGCAGGGAGGAACGGAGAAGGGAGCAACATGGGTTACGGGGGAGAAAAAGGCCCTGATTCCCTTCATTAGCTGCAGCTAGGAAAACAAGATAAAAAAGGTGTTTGTGCACAGGACCTTGCTGGAAGCAAAGCATGCATTATCTTTGTTTGTCAATTCCTTATCCTGCCCTGTCTCATTAATTGCTGCAGTGTGGTTTGTGTTGGTATTTATTTATAATTTATATGTATTTTGGGTTCAGACTGAATTTCTTCCCTTTAAAAACTGTTCTTGGGAGAGTTTTGTCTCCAGTCGATGATAACTGGGCCTTGGGGGCCAAGTTGGAGGAATTAAAGGGACTTTACCTACTTTTGTGACTCTGTTGCTTCTGTGCCATGACCCAGGTCATCACAGCCAGATTCAAGTAACAATTGTGTCCCTAGCTTAACAACTGCAGTAATTCATTTAAAAACTGTGGCAAGAAAGGCAAAATTCACTTAACAAATGTATCACTTAGCAACATGAATTTCGGGCTCCATTGTGGCCCAAAGGCCCACCTGTACTTTGAGTAATAACAACAATAACAACTTTGGAGAACTCTGCATTAGCTTTTTTGGTAAACCTGGTCAGTTGTGGTGGATTCGGTAATCACGGTTAAGCAAAGCATGAGTGAAGCTTGTGTGTGAATCAGGCAAAAGATCAAGACACTCTACACTTAGCCCTTACACTTAGCTTAGTGATAAAAATCCTTTCCCACATCAATCATCTCCTTGTTGTGGTTGAGGCAGCTGTGCTTCACTTTGATGACTCAGCTAGTATCACGAAGCAAATTCAATTTCCCTTAGGAAGCCATTTCGTTTCACCTTAACTTCTCCTTTGGCAGAAGCATTAAAAGAGGTATGTGGCTTGGCGTAAACCCCTTAAACTGAAACATGCTTCCAAAAACTATGCTTAAA
The DNA here is from genome assembly GCF_900518735.1 of Pseudonaja textilis. The sequence continues at coordinate 409,112 of NW_020769489.1, read as the reverse complement.
CTGTTTTTTTCCTCCAAGTTGCTTTCTTTTATTTTTTCCTCCAAGTTGCCTTCTTCTCTTGATCCCAACCAAACTTGGGATCAAGAAGAACCCTTTAGTGTTGGGCTGATCTTCTGATCTGAAGGTCAGTGCAATTTTGGTGTGATGACCCGGGGCGCAGCATAAAAGCAACGAAGTCACAAAAATAGGTAAAGTCCCTTTAATTCCTCCAACTTGACCCCCAATGTCCAGTTATCATCAGCTAGAGAAAAAACTCTCCCAAGAACAGTTTTTGAAGGGAAGAAATTCCATCCGAACCCAAAGCACATATAAATTATAAATAAAATATAAACCACGCTGCAGCAATTAACGAGACAGGGCAGGATAAGGAATTGCAGACCTCAAAAGATAACAAAACACACATAGTTGGGAGGGCGCCAGAACTCAGATAAGACTTGACAAACCAAAATAATTCAAGCTTGCTTCCAGCAACTTTGCTGTGTGTAGTTTGCCTTTTCAGACAGTTTTCCCAGCTGCAGCCAATGAAGGGGATCAGGGCTCTTTCCTTCCCTGTAAATCATGCAACTCACATTGCTCCCTTATCCATTCCTCCCTGCATGCCCTAGGATGAAGAGGAGATGGGCCTGGGTCTTCCTCTGAATGCCCAGCCGGACTGTGCCCTTCCCCAGTTTCTTCCACAGCCACCGGAGCCGCACTCCCACTCTCTGTCAGCTGTTCCACTTCTCCCTCGGAACCAGATTCTCAATCAATCTCCATTGATACTTTTGGTAATTGGGATTTGATCCTTACGCAGCCCAAATGTCACATTCCTGTTGGAATCTGATTCCAGGCTGTCGATTGTCCGAAAGGTGCTTTTCCAAAAAGGAACTAACTTGTTTTTTTTTTTCATTGAAAAACTTTTGCTTCTCATCCGAGAAGCCTATTTCATTCTATTCCTTCACCCATGAGAAGCAAAATGTTCTCAAGGAAAAAAGCAAGGAAGTCCAGTTGCCTTTTGGAAAAGCAACTTTGGGACAAATCACAGAAAATATATATTTTAAATATATTGCATTGGAGGTTTTTAAGAACAGATTGGACAACGACTTGTCTGAACTGGTATAAGGGTTCCTGCTTGAGCAGAGGGTTGGACTAGAAGACCTCCAAGGTCCCTTCCAACTCTATTATTCTACATTCTATCTCTAGTTTAATGAAAAGAAAAATTAGGGGGTGACATGGTAGCAGTGTTACCTGCTATATCTAAGGGGTTGCCACAAAAAAGAGGCTGTCAATCTATTCTCCAAAGCACCTGAAGGCAAGACAAGAAGCAATGAATGGAAACTTATCAAGGAGACAAGCAACCTAGAACTAAGGAGGAATTTCCTGACAATTAGAACTGCTAATCAGTGGAACAACTTGTCTCCAGAAGTTTGCTCCAATATGGGAGGTTTTTAAGAACCATTTGTCTGCAAATGGTATAGGGCCATGATGGTGAACCTATCGCATGCATGCCGGAAGTGGCACGCAGAGCCATCTCTCCGGGCACACCAGCTGTCACCCAGATTACGTATCTCAGAGTTGGCTACGCCCAGATTAGTGCCTGATGTAGAATGTTACCTTCAAATAAATCCTCTTTAGGGGTCTTCGCGCACACGGGAGTGTCGGAAACCGGAAGTGCAGCTCCCGGCCAGCTGGTCTTTGCATGCGCATGTGCAACAGAAACTGGAAGACCGTGCGTGCCGGAAACTGAAAGCTCAGCTACCCAGTGCGTGCATGCGTGCCAGGGAGCTGCTCTTCCTATTTCTGGTGCTCCCGTTTTGGTACTCGGTGCCGGAAAGGTTCGGCAACATTGATATAATGTCTTCTGGGTGAGCAGTGAGTTGGACAAAAAAACCCAAAATATTTTGGATGTACAAATGGGAGGTAGTTGGCTAATAATCAGGATAGATTCTTGCACTGGATCTAGAATTCTAGATGACCTTGAAGCTGCCTTCCAACTGATACATTTGATCATTCTCTGATTCTGCAAGTCACTGAGGTGTCCATAGTTACTGACCTAAACTCCAGAGACTTCCCTTCTTTCATGCTGCCCTCATGTGACCCACAGAAGAAGAAAGAGAAATCTTCTTTGGTTAAATAGGTTGCATAAGAATGAGACAATTTCCATCCAGGAAATTGTCAGGAGATCAATTTGAAAATTACCCAAAGCTGGTAGGATTTCTGAACAACAAACATTGACCAGAAGGGAATTACAGATATTGTTGTTGTTTTTTTAATCCTGAACACAAGGGAAGGGCAAATTCTCAAAATTTGCCATTTCAAAGTTAATGCTACCCAACAGGCTTTGGGACAAAGAGAAAAGTTTTTGCATGTCTTTTTTCAATCTCTATGGCTTCTCTGATAATTCTGTGGCTGGGGTTTTCTATAGTGGCTAGGGTTTTGGTGCCATTGAAGTTGATGTTATGGCACAGCAGTAGGCTAGCCCCAAATTAGCTAGCCCCAAATGAGGACTAGCTTCCAGATGTCTGGTAGGTGGGAGGCGTCATCCCGTCTATTCATGTTATGAGGGTGTTTCTCTATCTCGATGCCTTCCCTGATTATTCTCTTGCTGGAGTGTTCAGTGTTGGATATTAATTTGGTTCCTTCGAAATTAATTTCATGCCCTGTGGCTTTAAGGTGCTGGAAGAAGGAGGAAGTATTTTCTTCTGTTCTGACTACCAGACATCTGGAAGCTAGCCCTTACCAACAAACGAGTCCCAGCCACGAAAACCAACACCAGACCCAAAACAATACGGGACACCACCGCCAATCCCACTCACAGACCCAGGTCCAAGCCCATCCTATAAACAAAGGACAACCACCATCCAGAAAACAGACCACGGCTGCTTCGCCAGCTGTCGCACCACCCAAGCTGACACACGCCAAGCTGACACATGCCAAGAACACAGACCCAGACTCCAAACTTGAAGCCAGACTAAAACCCAGAATGCCACATCACAGCCACCCACTCAGGAGATCACATCAGAAAACTCAGGAAATTACACCACAAGAACTCAAGAAATTGCAACAGAGCAAATGACCCAGGATATCACAGCACAAGACCAAGGATACCACAGCAATAAATCTCACAAGGTCATCACACAACCCATTACCCAAGCCGTTACAACACAGGAGGCTAATGGAAAAAAGATCAAAACACAAACGACCCAGGAGATTACAACGCAGGACCCAGGATACCACAACAAAAGAACTTGCAAGCCCATCACACAACCCATTACCCAAGCTGTTAAAACACAAGAGGCTAATGGAAAAAAGATCACTACAAAACAAACGACCCAGGAGATTACAGCACAAGATCCAGGATATCTCCACAACTAAACTCACATGGCCATCACACAGCCCATTATACCAACATCAACTCCATCAACCAATCAAGAGGCAGCAGCGTAGCCAACCAGCCCAGCACACCAGCCCCCACCACCAGTATTTATAGAGAGACAGCAGCTCTGATCACACACTGCTTGCACTGGCACGAAGCTGAAAGCACCAGCCTGTGGATGGCGAGTGGGACCTTGACGAAACATCGCCAAGATATTCTTAATCTTACACGGGAAAAGACCTGAACACACCTAGACCTACATATATATATATATATGTACATACATACGTACATACATACATACATACATACATACATACATAGGAATGACTGGTTTAATCTGTAAACCAGGAGTCTTCAAACTTGACAGCTTTAAGACTTGTGGTCTTCAACTCCCAGAATTCCCCCTACAGTCATGTTAGCTCAGGAATTCTGGGAGTTGAAATCGACAAGTCTTAAACTTGCCGAGTTTGAAGATCCTTGCGGAAAAACCAAACCAAACTTTACACTATGATATGGTGCTATAGCTCCAACCTGTGGTTAGCCAGGGAATTACTCATGAGAAAACCAAACTTGTAAGCAAAGTACAGTCAATTTGTTAATATTTCCTAATGTTTTGCCCTGTCCTGTCTGGTTAGATGACCCGTCAATTACGGTCACAATAATTAGATGACCTTTTGTTGGACGGATACAAAGGGTGAAATGTTTCTGCTCATGGATGATGGTTGTAATATTTAGACATGCTTGGAGAGTTTGGCTTAGTGCAAATGAGCCAAATAGAATCAGAATAGAGCTGGAAAAGACCCTGGAGGTCTTCTAGTCCAGCCCCCTGCTCAAACAGGAGATCCCATAACATTTCAGACAAGTGACTGTCCAGTTTCCTTTTAAAAACCTCCAGTGATGAAGCAGTCACAACTTCTGAAGGCAAGCAGTTCCACTGGTTAATTGTCCACACCGTTAGGAAGTTTCTGTTCAATTCCAGGTTCCTTCTCTCTTTCCATCCTTTATTTCTTGTCCTGCCTTCTGGTGCTTTGGAAAATCGATTGACCCCTACTCTTTGTGGCAGCCTCTCAAATACTGGAATACTTCTATCATAGATTCAAATTTTTTAACAACTGGTTCTGTGGGCATGGCTAGGTGGTCAAGGCTAGGTGGCTGTGGCCATGTGGCTGGGTGGGCATGGCTTTTTTTTGCAGTCCCCCCCATTTTTTGCCTCCTGGGCCTCAGTGAAGCCTCCTGAGGGGCATTTTTGCTCCCAGGAAGCTTCCCTGGGATCCAGGAAGGCAAAAAATGGAGCGTGGGGGGATGCAGATCCCCACCACCCCCGCGAACCCCCTGCTGCACCCCGTTTTGCCTCCTGAGCCACAGGGGAGCCTCTTGGGTGAAGCCGTAAGATAGCAAGAGGTGTCCTGGCACAGCTGATCATCAGAACAGCTGATCGTCGGCAGGAGGAAAAAAAAAAGAACTATCTTAACAAGTGACTGGGCAGGGTGATGGTCAGTGATGTCGGGCATGCACGTGATGTTGCGCGTGCGTGATAAGGACTGACTGGGAGGGAAGGGGAGGGGTGGGCAGAGAGGGGCGGGATCAACCAGAGACATGATTTGCTAGTTCTCCAAACTGGGCAGAATCATAACAACTGGTTCTATAGAACCAGTCTGAACCGGTAGAATCCCACCCCTGCCCCTAATCCTTCTTTTCTCTAGACCAGCCAAACTCAAATCCTATAACCGTTCTTCATATGTTTTAATCTCCAGGCCTTTGATCATTTTAATTGCTCCTCTCTACACTTTTTTTCAAAGTCTTAACATCTTTTTTGTAAGTCTTAACATCTTTTCTGTAATGCGGTGACCAAAACTGGATGCAAGTATTCCAGGTGTGGTTTTACCAAGGCTTTACAAAGCAGTACTAATACCTAAGGAGAGTCATAGTTTGAAGCTGGATAACCTGAAGACATGCCTGAGTTGCAGAAGTAGAGTGAGCTCTCTTTGGCTGTTGGGCTGTTTTATTTTTATTGGCTTCCAAGGAAGCAATGCAGGAATGAATGTCAAGGCCAACAAGATTAATCTCTATGGCAAGCTCAGGATTTCCTGGAACAATTGCTCACTGGCCTGTTCAGTAAACTGTATTTATTTACTCTGGTTTCTGTATTGCTCAATTCTAGCATGACTGGACAGAACAGTACTTATAGGAACAGCATACAGGTAGTCCTCAGCTTACGACCAGAACTGAGTCCCCAATTTCGGTTGCTAAGTGAGACGTTTGTTGAACGTCAGAATCGCTTAAATAACCCTGTTACTAATTTAACAACTGTAGAGCAACAGAACTTTTCGGCTCAATGTTGGTCCAAAGTTGAGGACTACCTGTATAAAAATGATGGCTGACCTTGTCTGGTAAATTTAGGGCTTTCGGCTCAACAGAGAAAAAAAATCCAGAAGAAGGCTGCAGTAAATCACTGTTGTTGAAAACCCTGCGTAGATGCCTCCATGAAGTCAAGCTTGATTTGAAAGAGGGAGAATATAATGGAATGGAACCAGAGGTGGTATTCAGCAAGTTCTGACCGGTTCTGGAGAACCAGTAGTGGAAATTTTGAGTAGTTCGGAGAACTGGCAAATCCCACCTCTGACTGGCCCCACCCCTATCTATTCCTCGCCTCCTGAGTCCCAGCTGCTCGGCTGGGTCTTCTTTGGTTTCCCTGCACAGGAGAACGGAACTGGAAAGCAGGTTAGTGGGGTGGGGAGGGAATGGGGATTTTTCAGTAGCCTTTCCTTGCCACGCTCACCAAGCCATGCCATGCCCACCAAGCTAGTCATGCCCACCAAGCCACGCCCACAGATACGGTAGTAAAAATGTTTGAATCCCACCACTGAATGGAATGGAACGGAGTGGAATGGACAGGAAAGGAGTAGGGTGGAGTGGAATGGTATAGAACAGAACAGAATAGCAGAATTGGAAGGGATCTTAGTGTCTTCTACTCAGGGGTGGGATTCAAAGTTTTTAACAACTGGTTCTGTGGGCGTGGTTTAGTTAGTGGGCGTGGCTTGGTGGTCATGTTATTGGCTGGGTGTGGCCAACTCAATATCACTATATCGAGGCATGCATCTCCTCGCCTGGCCTCTCATGGCTGCGGGTATGCTGCAACAGTTGTAAGTGTGAAAAACGGTCATTAGTCACTTTTTTCAGTGCCACTGTAACTTTGAATGGTCACTCCACACAAGCAAAGTACCAGCAAAGGAGGGGAAAAAAACTCTAGAGAAGTTCCAGAGAAGTTCCTGCCAAGAATGTAATAAGGGTTAATGGAGAGGCAGTTTCTGTAAGCAACACCAGAATGTTTCCTTCCTGCCTTCCTTACAGGATTAGACCAGTAATTTCTTCTAACAACCGGTTCTCCAAACTGCTTAGAATGTTAACAACCGGTTCTAGCGAATAGGTGAGAACTGGTGGAATCCCACCCCTGCTTCTGCTCCAGCCCTCTGCTCAAGCAGGAGACCCTATTCCATTTAAAAGCTTCCAGTAATGGAGCATCCAAAACTTCTGAAGGCAAGCTGTTCCACTGGTTAATTGTTCTTTACCTTTTATGTGTAACTGTAGGATGTTCTTGGTTAAGTTTGTTCCCTTACAGAGCCGTTGGTCTGTCTTTTCACAGCTGTCTGGAAATTCAAAGAGCTGCTGTCCGGGAAACAGCTGGAGCAAGAATGTTTCAGCCAGCAGCAACCATTGGCCTCAAAAGAATTATACCTATTGAGCATGTGGAATCCTGTCTGAGTTTAATTGCTGTCCTAGCTCACAGGACATCTCCTCCTTGATGTTGGCTTTTACGCAGCACGTTAAAAAGCATCGTTGCAATTATCCTGTGTGGTCCTTTCGCCAAACCTTATGTTTTATTGGCTGGACCCAAAGAAACCATGGGGGAGCCAGAGTTTGAAACCAGGATCTATAACCTCCAACCTCCAAAATTTGCCCCAATTGCAGGATTCTCCAGGTGGGTGCCATTTCACATTTAGAGAGCACAATGTGCTTCAAAATTATAGATTTGTGTGTAGTAGAAAAAAGATAAATTAGGGGGTTTAGTTGCCAGTTCATGGGGCAATAGGACTGGTTTATCACGTAAATGCAGCCTGTATCTGGAGGGATTGGCTGTAGTAAAGAACCCACTCTGCATATCCAAGGGCTGTCTATGGAGATACACATATACATACATACTAGCTCTATACCTGTGCTTCCCTATGAAACTGTTGAAAGGCTGGAAAATGCCTTTCTTCTGAGGATTCGATTTTCCTGCTGGGAGAGCTCTGGTGCAAGGATACAGACAACTGCTTGAAAGCTGGATCTTTTTTATTTTTCAGGAAGGTGAGAGATAGCAAGAAGTCTGCGTTCCTGGGCTAGCTAGCTTTGTATAATAAGCCCCTGATTTTTATACTTTTTTTCTCCTTTTGTGTGTGAGTGCTTGTGTATGTATTTCTTAATGTTTTAAATCCTGTCAGGGGTTGTCTTCATTTCTGCCGGAGGGTAAACTCCGCGGGGTGGTTTGATTGGATTATCAGTTTCGTCCTAATGTTTTCTTATATTTGTTTTGTGGCAATCTCCTGTCTGTCTCCTTTGCAATATATTTTGTGTCTTTTGTTTGTTTTGCTGATTTGGAAGGGTTTTCTTTTCTTGTTTCCCTAGTTTTCTTAATTATTTGGACTTTTGTCTAAGGGGCTTCTTTAATACCTTTTATTTGATTCCTTTTCCTTTGCAAGTTTGTTTTATGGCTTGATGTTTCCTTTGGGCTTTTCCTGCTTGGGTGACACCACTGTCCTCGTGAAGTTTCCTTTCCACAAAACTATGTGACCAGGCTTAGTTCTTGGGGAAGAAAATAAGAAAAAAAAAAATTCTGCCTCAGCCTACCAGCATCCATCGATATTCATCTGGTTAGCATCCTGTCAGCGTGTGAGAAAGTTGAGGGCTGTTTGGAAACTGCTGTGTGAGCAAGAAGGAAACAGCAAGGAGACTGGGCGTGACTTAGCTCAACTGTTCTGTACTAAAGCTGCTTGGTGCTCTGAAACTGAAACTCCTCTCCTTTGCTTGTGTTTTGCATTTAGAACATATTTCTTTTCAGGTGGGGTGGGGGAGTAGAACTCCTTAGCATCAGAGTGTGTTAATAATAATAATACACAAAATACTAATAGTTCTGATGGTCAATTCGAAAAATCCTTTCTTAGTGAGCCCCTAGAAGCCAAGAGGAGTATACGCACCAAATTTCAAGTTTGTAGGCTTTACGGTTCTGGAGATTTTGTGATGATGCCTGAGTGGTATTTCACTTTTATGTAGAAAGATATAAATACATAGATAGAAATACAGGTAGTTCTTGACATACAACCACAACTGAGCCCAACATTTCTGTTGCTAAGTGAGACAGTTGTTAAGAGAATGTTGTTGCATTTTATGACCTTTCTTGCCACAGATGTTAAGTGAATCGTCGCCATTGTTAAATTAGAAACATGGTTGTTAAGTGGATCTGGCTTCCCCACTGACTTGGCTTGTCAAAAAGGTTGCAAAAGGTGATCATTTGGGACACCACAGCTGTCATAAACATGAGTTAGTTGCCAAGGATCTGAATGTTGATCATGTGACAATTGAGAATGCTACAATGGTCGTTAAATGGGAAAAACAGTCATAAGTCACTTTTCTTCAGGGCTGTTGTAACTTCAAATGGTTTCTCAATGAAGTTTTGTACAGGACAACCTGTACACATGTGTCTCTGTGTCTGTGTCAGTGTGTGTGTGTGTGTGTTTAGATCAGTATTTTTCAAACTTCGCAACCTAAGAGTTGTGGACTCGCCATGTACCTATATACATCCAAAGTAGACTGTGTTGTTTCTCTGTGTCATATATCGTAATATATATGGGTACAATGGGCCATCTGCTAAAACAGTGGTTCTCAACCTTCCTCATGTTGTGGTGACCCCCAACCATAAAATTATTTCCGTTGCTACTTCATAACTGTAATTTTGCTACTGTTGTGAATCGTAATGTAAATAATATATAACAATAGCTTTAATAATGCAAAAGATGATATACGGCATAGTTCAGTTAATACCGTTCATTAAAGCTTCCTGTGATTTACCATTCTCTGTGTTGTTTTTTACATACCTGTTACTATCACAAGGGGCAGTATTCAAATCAACCACAGCTGAATATAAAAAGACCAATCAGCATCCAGATTAAGTTTCCATGGTACAGGTTTTTTTGTTTGCAGTAGTTGATGATTTTACAGTACATGATTTTACATTTACCCAGTAATTATAATTCATGAAGTGTCGTTTTACCTCCAATGCTGCTGCTTTCAACAGAGTAGCTGCTTTCAACAAAGTAGCTGCTTTCAACACAGCAGCTGCTTCCTACATAGTAGCTGCTCTCTACACATGTGTGACTGGTCTGTATAAGTACATTATGATGCCAATCCTGTCACGTACACCTGCATTTGTACGGGATGCATGTGATGGGGTTGGTGCGATGATGTCATCATGCCGGGTACACCTATGTGGGCATACCTGCATGTGGGCGGACCCACCTGGAGATGGATAGAGGGGTGGTGTCTCGGTTCCTAAGACCATTGAAAATATGTGTTTTTCTATAGTCTTAGGCGACCCCTGTGAAAGGGTTGTTTGACCCCCATTATTTTAACTGTGCTAAAATAAAACCAGGTCATGGCACACACTTCAAAGTAAATGAGGAAGCCTGTAATTGTGGAGTCTGTCTGGCAAGAACAAAGAATGCTTATCCACAGGAGGATATGCGTGTGTAAATCTTGTAACAATCCTGGCTAATTGGAAAGCTGATAAGAGTAACTTGAGTTACCCAACTTGCAGACCTCAGCTAACAGGGATAGAGATAGCCTGCAGAAAATCAAATGTGTATTAGATAACTACTAGGGCATTCATTAGCTAAGACTTGGGAGTAGGGACACCAATAGAACAAATTGTAGAATTATTACTAAAATGTTTATTAGATGATATTTCTTGTTATCTTGTTTTGTCCCACCTTCTCCTTTAGTGAAAACGTATAAAATTTACTCAATCCTTTGTTCTGGGTTCTAATCTTGGCATTTTGACCAGGAGCTCTTTCCCTTGGAGAACGCCAATAAAAAGCAATCGGAAAACCTGCACCTCGTGTCTGGCATCTATCATTGGCTTCGGCACCAGGCTCAGACCTGAATTGGGACAACAGGTATATGCATAATTTTGTATTCATTCGTTTATTTATTTAGTCATGTTTATGTGGTGTATATATGTCGTCGGGGTGGGTGGTGGGTGGGAGTTGGTTTTTGTTTTGGATTTTTGTTTTCCCAAATTTTGTTCTATTGTATTTTACTAATTTATTTGGTTCTTTTTGTTAGTTCTTATTGTTTTTGTTTTTATTTTTTGTTTTAAATATGATTTTACATTGTGTAAGCTGCCTTGAGTCGCCATGGGCCAATAGGCAGCAATATAAATCAAATAAATAAATAAATATTGGAGGTGGCGACCCTTGGAGAGCTGTATCGCAACGAAATTTCATTTTGCTGCATGCCGATTAGTGTACATTTAAAGTGTCAGTAAACTTATTCTAAGTTTTTTGTTGTTGTTGCTTAAAATGCTATTCATTTTAACTTCGGACAACTCCAGTCCCCGCTGAGGAGAATCAACGCTTCCCCCAACCCTGCGTTCGCATTCAGCGGCCGCGTTTGTGTTTCAAGACCTTTTGACCTCTGCGAGACACCGTCTCTTCTCCCCCCCCCCCCAGTTCTTCAGGAAGCGGAAGAGGCGGGGCCCAAAGCGTGGGAGGGGAGCGCGAGGCAGCATGGCGGCCCGCGGTCCTGTTGGGAAGCGTGGTGCCGGGTCCGGGGGCTCGCGTGGGTCGGACCCCCAAGAGGAGCCTCCGCCTCCGCTGCAGGCCGTGTTGATCGCCGACAGCTTCAACCGCCGCTTCTTCCCCATTTCCAAGGACCGGCCTCGGGTGAGCGAGTGCCTGCCTCCCTCCCTCCCTCGTGGCCCCCGGAGTCCCTCTTCACTCGGTAGCCTGCAGCCTTCCTTGCTCAGGACTTCGACTCCCATCATCCCCTGCCAGCCTGGCCCCGGGCAGTGGGTTGAGAATTTTGTGGTCTCGCATCTGGAGGACTCCAGATGTCGCGCCTGACTTGGTGCCCAAAGCCCAGCTGCGTTCAGCCACAGAGCTGCTCGTGGCCAGGCAGGACCAGGCTGCGTGAGGATGATGGGAGCTGTAGTCCAACCTGTTTGGAAGGCAGCAGCTTGACAGATCTGGATGCTTTTATTTTCTGCATTCAGAGCTTCTCCTGGCCAGGCAGGACCAGGCTGTGTGAGGCTGATGGGAGCTGTAGTCCAACCTGTTTGGAGGTCAACAGCTTGACAGATCTGGATGCTTTTATTTTCTGCATTCAGAGCTTCTAGTGGCCAGGCAGGACCAGGCTTTGTGAGGATGATGGGAGCTGTAATCCAACCTATTTGGAGGGCAACAGCTTGACAGATCTAGATACTTCTGTTTTTCAGTTATTTTTTGTCCTTGTCATGCTCTCCTAAGGTGTTCTGGCACTCATCAAAGGTTATACAAAGTAACAGGGTTGGAAGAGACCTTGGAAGTCTTGTTGTCCAATCTCCCCCTCCCACTCAAGCAGGAGACTCTCTACCATTTCATATTATATTTGAATTGGAACCCAAAATAGTCCGATAACTTGTGAACATCTTACAGAAGCAGTAACCTTAATATTATGATAGTTTAGAGAGCACCAAGGACCCCGCAGTTCAGTCCTGAACTACAAATATTCTAGTTTATGAAATGAGAGCAAACCACACTTCCTTTTAGCACTGATGTTGTTGCCTAGTTTGGTAATGAAACACCTGCAAAAAAACAACAATCAAACTCTGAGAACACCAAGAATTCCTAGTTCAATCCTAAACTATGGATATTCTCTTCTATAAATTTAATAAAGACTTTGCTGCATATCTAAGTTAAAGTATGAAAAAAACCTTTATTTTATTCAGCTGGGCCACTGTCGATGCCAATTACCTCTCTACTGAATGAAATGTCATTTTTATAGTTCATATGGATTTTCTTGCAAATGTCTATGCTTTTGATAACTGCCTTTCAATTTACTATGAACACCATTTGTCTGATTATGTGACAGGAAGCCAACTGCTAAAGCAACAATATATTCTTTTGTATGGAAAACGATAGCTGGTTTGCTTGACTAAGTGTGACACTTTTAAATTCTGTGGCAATAAGCCATAATATGGTTTGACTTTGGCAACTGGTATATACCTAGCATTTATTTAATAAACCTTGATTAAAATACGGCTTTGAGTGCCAATTCATTGCAGTGGTTATAGGCACCAGGATAGAACTAAGGAGGCCATGAATTCTGGTTCCTGCCTCAGGCATGAAATCCAGCTGGGTGACTTTGAGCAGTTGCTGTATTTCAAATCACACAATTGCCAATAGTCAAGACTGACTTGAAGGCAGGGTTAAAAAAGGGATTTACTTAGCTGATTAATGTCTATGACAGAGATTCTCAGTCATCCAAGTCATGGTTGTCCCAAAGGTGCTTTTTCAAGAGGCAACTGGGCCTTCTGGTTTTTCATTGAAGATGTTTTACTTCTCATCCCAAGAAGCATCTTCAGTTCTGACTGGATGGTGGGGAATGGACATATCAGCTCTCCGTTCCCCACCATCCAGTTACAGCTGTAGAAGCTTCTTGGATGAGAAGCGAAACATCTTCAAAGAATATCAAAGGAAGTCCAGTTGCCTCTTGAATAAAAGCACCTCTGGGATTTAGCTAGTTATTTGAACACAACCTATGCCAAACGAAACAAATTTGAGTTTTCTGTTTTAAATCTGGCTAAGTCTTTGATGTTTTGAAGACAAGACTGGCAGTTTCATTTGGGATATTTTGGATCTTGTAAGATTTCTACCAGTTGGAAGGGACAGTATTGAACTAAATAGATAAGAGGTCCCTATATATTCAAGGCACTGAAAAAGTACTTTGTACCTGATCTAAGTAGGATTCCAAAACTGGTTTTCCAATCTCTTTCGTGCCATACAGGTAGTCCTCGCTTAGCGACTGGTCCAAAGTTCCAACTAACTATTTATGATCCAGTTCTGAAAGCTGTGCACACACAAACCTTTTGTGGTGCTTCGCAACCTTTGTGGACCTGGTTTTGCCAGAAACCAGATGTAACTGCCAGCTTTTGACAAAACTTAAATAAATTGTGGTCATATGCCCACGGGACTGTAAATGTTTGTAAATGTAGCCCAATTGCCAAATGCTCAAAGTGTAGTAATGTGACCGGAAGACAGCAACCCATCTGAACGTCAAATCCAGATCATAAGTAACCCCGAGTAAATCTGTTAGAACTTCAAACAGTCACTAAGTGACGGGCCGTAAGTCAAGGACTAGCTATATTTGTTCTGATCTTTCTGTTGACTCATATCTGACATTAGTGTTTTCGTATACTTTTGCCATAGAATATGAAATAGTGCTTACTCCATCCTTCGATAGCATATCAGTTAAGGGAAGAGAGGTGAGGCAAAATTTTTCCAAGCCCGCGTTGGTAAATTTCCTCATTCACTTCTCCATAATTCAAGGCACTATCTTGCAAGTAATTCTGTATTGCTTTTGCAATGAAATGACCTAAATGCAAGGGGTAATTGAAAGCTCCTACATCGGTGTGAGGAAAGGAAACTTCCAGTTTTTGCCGGTGCGTGCAAAACATATTACATTTCAAGTCAGTCATGAAGTGCATTTACCAAATTGCAAAAATTTTCCAATGCAAACTAAAAGAAAAATCCCCAGTTATATCTTTTTCCCCTTAGAGATTTTTTCCAGTTCAGCAACATTATTCTTTGTACCAGGATGTCTTTTAAAATAAGAAGCATTTCAGTTCACTGCAGTCAAAGAACTTAATTAAATCAATCAATCAGAATAGAGCTGGAAGGGACCTTGGAGGAGGAGGAGATGTGATATCATTTCAGACAAGTGATTGTCCAGTCTCTTCTTAATTAGAGCTCTTCTTCCGATACAGCAGTTTTTCTGAGTTTTAACCAGTAGACTTTCCTATGAAATAAATACAAGCAGCTTGTGTAGAAGGCATGACATCTTCTGAGTTGTCCTAAATAGAGAAATTAATATATCCGTTTAAAAGTAATTTTAGTCAGCATTGCTGCCAGCAGATAAAACTGGCTTTTCTAGATGGTTTTTTGCAGCAACCAGCTCATCCTGCTCAGAATTAATAGCTGATTATACATTTCTGCCTAACAACTAGTAAAAACATCCAATTAACAGCAAACGTTTATTATTATAAGTCTTCAAAGGCTCCAGAGAAGCTTTCTTGTAAGAAAAGAATTTGGCCAGCTCTTAAGCAGTCTTCCTGGGAATTTTAAAAAGTTGCTCTGCCAAGGAAGTACCTCACAATGATTGTTTCTGTGAAGTTGTTATTCCCATCATTTTAGTTCCAAGATATATTTTCTTTTGTATCAGCGAATATTCCAAGATGCTATTTTTAAGAAGAGATTTCTGGGCTGCTTGTTTTCATTTCGTAGGCAGTATCAGGTATTGTGCAGGATTTGTTGGGTTAAAATTGTTGCTAAGACTTGAAGGAAGGGAGTTGAGCTAATTTTAACTTCTGAAGAACATCCTAGTTATAGACATTGTGGAATTCAGGAGAATATGAAGAGAATGGAGAGGAAAAGCACTGCCTTGAGATTATTGAACCCTAACTGACAGGTATAAAAATTACAACAACCCCACGAGCTGTGTCCAGAAAGCACCTGGAAGTGGTACAGTTCACTGAAAAATGGAATGCACAATGCTTCTAAAGCTGCTTTTTTTTAATAACCTGGCTAACCTTTTGGGTTCCTGTGCCAAAAATTGCATGTGTGCCAACACCCAGAATGCAATGCACAGCCTCCCTGCACATGCATGTGCAATTGCCCCCCCCCTTACCTGCACTGCACCTCACAGCTGATTTTTCGGCTTGTTTGAAGCCTTTTCTGACCTCCCAGAGGCTTGGAAAAAGCCTTACAGAAGCTTTTTCCAAGCCTCTGGGAGGCCGAAAAAGGACTCAAACCAACTGAAAATAAATCAGTTGGGAGGCATGCTCAGTGGGATAAGTTTTTCTGCGTGCCACTTGTGGCATGCGTGCCACAGGTTTGCCATCACGGGCCTATTGAATGCTATTTAAAAATGATGTGGGCAATGTGGCAGGAAAGGTGAGTTACTAGTGCGATAAGATCACTTCTTGATGCCTAAAATGTGATTGCTCTTACAAAAACATATCAAGGGAACATTAATTGAAGCCACAGTGTGATGTGTCTCTTTTTACAGAGTCCTTGTGAATTGAAAGGCTTGGGCTTTGATTTAAACCAAAATAGAAACAGAAGTTTCTAGAAAAAAAGCTTATGAAGACTTTGAGAATGTTCCCTTTAGTCAAGGAATGCAGCAAAGGGCTAATTTGATTGGTTGAGAGTTATTAGTAGTCCTTGACATGCGGCTGTGTTGAGTGGTCCTAGTTTGCATAGGTAGTCCTCAACTTACAACCACAATTAAGCCCAAAATTCCTGCTGCTAGTGAGTTGTTAAATGAATCACTGCCGTTGTTAAGTTAATAACATGGTTGTTAAGTGAATCTGCTTTCCCCACTGACTTTACTCATCAGAAAGTCACAAAAGAAGATCACGTGACCCCCAGGACTGTCATAAATACACGCCAGTTGCCAAGCATCTGAATTTTGATCGCCTGACCATGGGGATGCAGCAGTGGTCGCGAGTGTGAAAAATGGTGATCAGTCACTTTTTTCAGTGCTGCTGTAACTTTATAAACAGTCACTAAGCAAATGGTCACAAGTCAAGGACTCCCTTCAGTGGTCTAGACGAGATGTTACGGAGAACAAAAATAAATATTGAATCCAGACTATGGCTAGCTTTTTGTTTTAAGTATGCTCTTCATGTCTGTGCATTTGTGCTTGTCCCTGTGTGTACCGTATTTTTCGGACCACAAGATGCTCTGGACTATAAGACGCACCTAGCTTTTGGGGTGGAAAACAAGAAAAAAAATCTGCCTCTTTCTAAAGGTAATTTTCTATTAATAAATAGAAAGAGCAACATGTTCAAAATACAGACAAAACAGTGTCATGCCCCTTCGGAATCTTATTCCGAGGGGGAGGCCGAGCAGTTGATAGGGAGTGGGGTGTGGCTCTGTTGGCTGTGGAAGAAATTGGGGAAGGGCAAAATCCGGCTGGGCAGAGCAAAGGAGAGAGAGAGCAAGGCAGAAGGAATTCAGAGGAAGATCCAGGCAGACTCCTTCATTCTAGGGCACACAGGGAGGAACGGAGAAGGGAGCAATGTGAGTTGCATGGCTTATGGGGGAGGAAAGGGCCCTGATTCCCTTCATTAGCTGCAGCTGGGAACACAGTATTGAAAAAGGGAGATTGCACACAGCAACTCGTGGGAAGCAAATCGTGAGTTATCTTTTATTGTCAAGGCTTATCTGGGGTCCTCGTGTTTTCCCAACTGTGTGTGTTTTGTTGGCCTTTGAAGTCTGCAATTCCTTCTCCTGCCCTGTCCAGTTAATTGCAGCAGCGTCGTTTGTGTGGATTTTTATTTACAGTTTATATGTACTTTGTTTTCCCACTGAATTTCCTCCACTTTAAGACTGTTTTGGGGAGTTTTTTTTCTCCAGCCGAAGGTAACTGGACACGGGGGTGGGTGGGCAAAGTTGAAGGTATTAAAGGGACTTTCCTTACTTATGTGACTGTGTTGCCTTTGTGCCATGCCCCGGGTCATTACACACTGTCTGTATGGATTTTGAACATGTTGCTCTTTATATTAATAAAAAAGAAATCTGCCTCCCACCATCCATCCAGTATTTGCCTTGCCTGTTCACCGCGGCCTGTTTGCCTCCGCTGCCTGTTCACTGCCGCCGCCCATTCGAGAACAGCTGATTGGCGCCACACGAATCCCCCCCCCCGCTGCGATATTCGCTGTATAAGATGGACAGACAATTTCCACCCACTGTTTTCTTTTGGGGGCGGGGGTGCATCTCCTACTCCGAAAAATACAGTCATTCTCCACGCAATCAGCAAAGCTTCTTTAAACGACAGCGTTGTGGCAACTGTTATTATATTCGTCACAAGGAGAATGTGGAAATGTATTTCTTTGTCACCGCAAAGAAAAGGATCCGCTTATAAGAAGCTGTGTCTCAGCAGGCGGCAACACCCTGGGCCAGCCTTGGAAGCGGAGTAGGGCTCGGCTCACTTGTGAAGGCTCAGGAGGAGAATTCCAGGGCTGTAGCCCAGACTGGAATGCCGAAAACAAGTGTCTGTGTTGGCAATGGCCAGCTCGTCTTGTCTTGTTGCCAAAACAAGTACACATATGTCTCCAAGGACTCACCAGGAGCCAAGCTCTCTTGGATTGTCATTACCAGTCTGTCTGGCCTAGAATCTTTTATGGCCGGATAGTTGAGTCTGTGGTTTCTTGGATTGTGAGGACGGTGACACCTGTTCAGAGTGAGGATGATCCTGTACTTTACTTTACTTTACTTTACTTTACTTTACTTTACTTTACTTTACTTTACTTTACTTTACTTTACTTTACACTTTACTTTACACTTTACACTTACACTTACACTTTACACTTTACTTTTTACTTTACTTTACTTTACTTTACTTTACTTTACTTTACTTTACTTTACTTTACACTTTACTTTACTTTACACTTTACTTTACTTTATTGTCATTGCACCTTGTATAACGAAATCAAACACCATCTTCAGTGCACATCATGACCATGACAATAAACACAAACACACATCCTTCACCCTCCACACATTGAACCAAAAAACCCCGACACCGCACCAACACTGCACTATACAGTAGAATTCAAAAGAGCTACTGCCCTGGGATAGAAGCTGTTTTTCAGCCTATTTGTCCTTGTTTTTAATATTCCCTACTGTCTGCCAGATGGTAATAGTTAAAAAAAAAAAAGGGGTTCCCAGGATGAGATGGATCTTTGAGGATGTTTTGAACTTTCTTGAGGCAGCGGGAGCTATAAAGCTCTTCCAAAGAGGGGAGAGGGCAACCCATGATCTTCTGGGCAATGACATTAACCCTCTGGAGTGCTGTCCTATCTGCCACTGTGCAGTTTGGCAAACCATACTGAAGTGCAATGAGTTAAAATACCCTCTATGGTGCAGCGGTAGAAGATCACCAGCAGTTTTTCATTCAGTTTATTTATTCATTTGGATGGACTCATAACTCCCAAGAGTTGCTCTAGGATACATCCCGGGGAAGCATCGTTGTATGATTCTTATCACAAAATTACAGTCAGAGAAACTGAATGTTGCATCAGGGAAGCGTTACTGCACCAAATTGTGAAAAACGGATTTATGACAACTCATGTTTGTTATGAGTGTGTCTTGCCAAGTTGGAACTTGGCCCCAGTCAGAGCTGGGAGCTTTCTTTTTCCTTGACTTCCTTTGGCTTTTGAGTGGCCTGTCCAGATCAGGATCCAGAAAAGTAGCAAAGGAGGACTGGAACAAAAACTTGAAACTTCAGCTTGAGTCTCTCTAATCCTGCAACAGTCTTGTTGCCAGAATGCAGTTCTCTAGACAGGAGAGAGACTGGCAGTAATAAACCAGTAATCAGAATAGAGCTGGAAGCGTCCTTGGAGGTCCTCTAGTCCAGCCCACTGCTCAAGCAGGAGACCCTAATCCATTTCAGACAAGTGGCTGTCCAGTGTCTTCTTAAAAGC
>NW_020769489.1:366823-389966 GCF_900518735.1 Pseudonaja textilis | reverse complement strand
TCTTCTCTTCTCTTCTCTTCTCTTCTCTTCTCTTCTCTTCTCTTCTCCTCTCCTCTCCTCTCCTCTATTCTATTCTATTCTATTCTATTCTATTCTATTCTATTCTATTCTATTCTATTCTTCATTCCAATATTTTATTCTATAGACTTCACTTAGTGATCATTTGAAGTTACAACAGCCCTGAAAAAAGTGACTGAAGACCATTTTTCACACTCATGACCCTTGTGGCATCTCATTGGTCACGTGATTTACATTCAGATATTTGACAACTGATTCACCTTTATGATGGTTGCAATGTCCCCAGGGGTCCTGTGATCACCTTTTGTGACCTTCTGACAAGCAAAGTCAATGGAGAAACCATTCACTTAACAACAGTGCTACTAATTGAACAACTGCAGTGATTCACTTTAGAAATGTGGCAAGAACAGTGATAAAATGGGACAACTTGCTTAACAAATGGCAACATAAACTTTTGAGCTCAATTGTGGTTGTAACTCGAAGACTACCTGTATCAACTTGCCATCTTTGATATCATTCTTTAAATATAGCTCAGTCTGTTAAAATGAGACTTTGGGAACTTGAGATTACTTATTTATTTATACCTCATCTTTATTATTTCTACAAATAACTGAAGGTGATGAACATACCTACTACTCCTTTCTTCTATCTTCTCCCCTCACTCCACCACAACCCTGTGAGGTAGTTTAGGCTGAGAGGGAGGAACTGGCCCAAGGTCATCCAGATGGTTTTATGTAGTTCAGAATAGTGATTTAGTTACCCAAACTTGCTCTAAAAGCTAGAAGTTGAATTTGTCCATTGTGCTGACACTGAGCGCAGCTGTTTCTGGGTTTTGCCTTCCAAATGTTTGGATTTCAATCCCCAGAATTCTCAGCAATGGCTGTGCTGACCTGAGATTTCTGAGTCCTGAAATCAACCCCAGGCAAGGTGTCCTGATTAGAGATAGTGTGATGACCTGCGGCGCAGCACAAAAGCAACAAAGTCACAAAAATAGGTAAAGTCCCTTTAATATCTCCAACTTGGCCCCCAATGTCCAATTATCATCGGCTGGAGAAAAAACACTCCCAAGAATAGTTTGTAAAGGGAAGAAATTCCATCTGAGCCCAAAGTACATGTAAATTATAAATAAAAACCAACACAAACCACGCTACAGCAATTAACGAGACAGGGCAGAATAAGGAATTGTAGACTTCAAAAGATAACGAAACACACAGTTGGGAGGACACCAGAATTCTAAGACTTGACAAACCAAAATAATGCACACTTTGCTTCCAGCAACTTTGCCATGTGCAGTTTGCCCTTTTAAACAGTCTTCCCAGCTGCAGCTCATGAAGGGGATCAGGGCCCTTTCCTCTCCTGTAAGCCACGTTGCTCCCTTTTCCATTCTCCCTGTGTGCCCTAGGATGAAGAGGGGGGTGGGCCTGGGTCTTCCTCTGAATGCCCAGCTCGACTGCGTCCTTCTCCAATTTCCTCCACAGCCACTGGTGCCCCAGTCCCACTTCCTGTCAGCTGTTTCACCTCTTCCTCAGAATCAGATTCCAACAGGGGCATGACAGATAGAAATCAAGGCAGTATATGGTCTGGCAATGGGATGGGAAGCGAATTGGCATTGAGCGTAAAAGTCATACGGAACCAATCCTTGCTTCCTGCAAGTGGGCAAGAAACATATCCATTGACAAGGAGAAATAATTGAATCTAGTGCAGAGGTCTCCAAACTTGACAACTTTTAAGATTTGTGGACTTCAACTCCCAGAATTCCTCAGCCAGCAACTTCAAGACTGGCTGAAGAATTCTGGGAGTTGAAGTCCATAAGTCTTAAAGTTGCCAACTTTGGGGACCCCTGATCTAGTGGATGATGCTGTGAGGCTCTTTCTGTTTTGAAGGAACTTGCATAGGGAGCTTCTTGGCTGGAAGCAATATTAATCAAAAGCACCTTTGTATTTCATCCCAAAGGTGCTTTTTTTCAAGAGGTAACTGGACCTTCTGGTTTTTCTTTGAAGACATACAGAGCTGAAGAAGCTTCTTGGGTGAGAAGCAAAATGTCTTCAAAGAAAAACCAGAAAGAATCCAGTTGCCTTTTGAAGAAAGCACCTTTGGGATGACTGAGAATCTCCATAGACTTTGTATAGAATTCTTTTATTGGCCAAGTGTGATTGAACACACAAGGAATTTGTCTTGGTGCAAATGCTCTCAGTGTACATAAAAGAAAAGAGACTGTTAGGAATAATAAGGTTACCTAACATAGTTTGGGTAAAATAATATATATAAACTGTGATAGTAAGTTTAAGTGTGTGTCACTTTAAACTGCAAAGCATGTAATTTTGGGTGCGGTGTGAAACCACCATAAGAGGGAGCAAGAGAACCTGCTGGATTGCTGACGATTGATGGCTTGATGGTTTGATGGTGTGTTAACTGCGTGTTCCCTGCCGTTGAAGGAAGAAAGGAGGTTTGACTTCTTCATATCTCTACTGCGAGGAGATATATTACTGGACTGATGTTTTTAAGTTTACTGATCTCTTTTTCGACACTGGACTTTGCAACTGAATAATCCCCGGACGGACTGAACTAGTGAATGATATATGGACTGTTTTTTGACTATGCTATAACTCTTATTGGAATAAACTATTTAACTAGCACAGTGTATCTGTTTTACTGAGTGTAAGCTACAAAAACGTTTATCTCACATATTTTGCCTGCCTGCCTGACTGCCATGCAGATTCTGCTAGGGTGTATCCCTAACAGAGACATTCGTCCAGAGTCAAAAATCATCAGGTACAACACTTAATGATAGTCATAGGGCACAATAAGCAATCAAGTCATACTAAGAAACAGTCGATATAAATCCTAAGAATACAAGTGACAAAGTTACAGTCATACAGTCACAAGTGGGAGGAGATGGGTGATAGGAACGGTGAGAAGATTAATAGTAATAGTAGTAGTATTTCAGAGGTGGTATTTGCCGGTTCTCCCAACTACTCAAAATTCCCGCTATCGGTTCTCCAGAACTGGTCAGAACCTGCTGAATGCTACCTCTGGTTAAGGGTGAGAATGAATTACATGTCTCAGAATCGGCTTCAGACAGGGCACACCGACATGTTCGCTCCTAACAAATCCATTGAAGTTTTTGAAGCTTGGTCTTGAGGCTCATAATTTAATTTGGGCAACTGCCGGAATCCTGACACTTCGCTTGTCAGAAGGTCGTGAAAGGGGATTGCATGACTCCGGGACCCTGCAACCATCATAAATACATAAAGAATAAATAAATATGAACCAATTGTCAAGCGTCCGATCACATGGCCATGGGGACGCTGCAAAGCTTGTAACTATGAAAAACAGCCATCAGTCACATTTTTCAGTGCAGTTGTAATTCTGAACTAAACAAACTATTGTAAGTCGAGGACTGGCTGTATTTATATACTCATCTGATCAAAAAAGCCAACAAGTCATTTTTCAGTGCATTTCCTGTTGCAGAGGTTCTCATTCCATTGTTTCTGTCTCTGATTTTTCTTTTTCCCCGCCCAGAAACTCTAAGTGGTGCTGCCCGACATCTCCCAACGTCGTGCGGTTCGTCATCTCAGACCTCTACCGTTCCCTCGGCGACGTGTTGCGCGATGTGGATGCCAAGTCTCTTGTTCGTTCCGACTTTATCCTTGTCTCGGGAGATGTGGTATCCAATATTAATATTTCTACAGCTTTACAGGAACACAGGTGGGTGTTCGGGAGAAAGGCTCAGGTAATCCTCGACTTACGGCCGCAATGGAGCCCAAAAGTTATGTCACTGAGCGAGAAAAATGTTATGTGGGTATTGGCTCGTTTTACGACTTTCCTTGCCACAGTTGTTAAGGGAATCACTGCAATTTCCAGATTAATAACAGGGTTTGATAAGCGAATCTGACTTTGCTTGCGTAGAAAGTGGCAAAGGGGAAATCAGAGGAAACTCAGATGCTTGGCAATTGGCTCCTATTTATGACATCATAAATAGGAGTCAGTTGCCAAACTGCAGCCATCATAAATAGGAGTCAGTTGCCAAGGTTTTGAATTTCATGTGACCGCGGAGATTCCGCAATGGCTGTAAGTGTGAAAAACGATCATAAGTCAGGTTTTTTTGGTGCCGTTGTAACTTCGAATGGTCACTAAAATGTTACAAGTCAAGGACTACCTGTATACTAGAAGGGTTTTGTGAGAGCAGACCAGATTTTTGTTTTTAATAAACCATCCATTCATATCTTTGAAGTCACTTTGAAATGAGATTAGGCGGCATATAAATTTAATAAATAAATATTCTGGGAAGTTCCAACAGTCACTAAATGAACTGTTGTAAGACCAGGACTATCTCTATAAGACCCTTCTAGCAGGAATGATATGCTTCTATTTTATCTGTGAGTGTCTATTATTATTATTTGACACAAAAAACGACAGCGTACACAGCAAACGAGATAACTATGCTGGGCTTCCTATCACAAATCACTAGTCGAACACTTCCCAAGCGTTTAGGACTGCGTGATGTATCGGTGGATTATGTGAGCAGATCCCAGTAAGGTGGCCTTCTGCAGCTTACCAGTGGTGATCTTGTCAGCGCCAATTGATTTTAAGTGCTTGCCTAGGTCTTTAGGCACAGCACCCTGTGTGCCCAGTAGCACTGGAAGCACCTGCACTGGTTTATGCCAGAGTCTCTGCAGTTCGATTCTCAAGTCTTGATATCAGGTGATTTTTTTCAAGTTTCTCGTTGATTCTGCTGTCACCAGGTATGACAGTATTGACGATCTATACTTTTTTCTTCTCCACAATCGTGATATCCAGGGTATTGTGTTCCAAAACTTTGTCAGTCTGTATTCGGAAGGCCCACAGTAGTTTTGCAT
Source organism: Pseudonaja textilis (assembly GCF_900518735.1). Next base: position 385,089 of record NW_020769489.1, on the reverse strand, counting down.
GCTCATTTTCGACCACTTTTTCAGGCTTATGATCCCACCAGTTCTTGCTACAGGCAGATGGTAGTTGTGACACAAGTTCCAGGCCTTCTGTTTCTTTCTTCAGTGTTCTGTTGGTCAGCCATAATCAGGCCTTTTCCTTATCTACTTTTCCTTGGCTCTTTTCAAGGCACTGTCGATGCAGTGCTTTGTTACACCAGCTGTCAGCCCGAGTTTGCATCACCGTTTTCCTATATTGATTCTTGGTTTGCTGCACTTTGAACAGCTTCCTCTTGTTGACCTCCATCAAAGCTGGTTCAACACTGTCTTTCACATAATCTGTCAGAGCGTGCTTCTCTTTTTCAACTGTCTGCTTCACTTGCAAAAGTCCTCTGCCGCCTGCTTTTCTGGGCAAATATAGCCTGTCGACGTCACTACGCTGATGCAACGCATATTATTATTATTATTATTATTATTATTATTATTATTATTATTATTATTATTATATTGTTGTTATTGTTATTATTGTTCTATAACTTGTTCCTCTCTCCTGGTACAGGACACGGCGTAAATTGGAGAAGAATGTATCTGTGATGACGATGATATTTCAAGAGTGTTCGCCAGGTCATCGGGGCCGATGTCCGGAGGATGATATTATTCTGGTCATGGACAGTGTTACAAAACGAGTGCTCCACTATCAGAGAACGCAAGGGCTCAAGCATTTCAGTTTTCCTATGGTGTGTGTGAACCAACGAGTCAAGCAGCCAGTTTTGCCACACCTCTTAAAGTTGGCAAGGATGTGACCTGTGGACTTCAATTCCCAGAATTCCTCAACCAGCAAAGCTTTCTGGGAATTGCAGTCCAAAAGAATTCTGGGAGTTGAAGTCTACACATCTTAAAATGGCTAGGGTTGAGGTACACTGAGTTAATGGCTAACAAAACAGCAAGCCTCCTTTGAAGGCCCAGTACAGTCATACCCTGCTATGATATTCGTTGAATTTGATACCTGGTGTATTTTGACAACAAAACTTTGACCCGGACTGTGGAGTTCGATTTTTACCAGGCTCAAGGTTGACTCAGTCTTCCTGTCAACTCATAAAGTATTTCTATAGTCTTTTTACAGTTGCCAACAGAAAGGGGGGGGGGGGGGGGAGCAGGGCGGCAGCTTGCAAACCGAAAGTGCATTCCATAAATATTTTCAAAGATAGTAACTAGGTGACTGAAGTTACTGCCATGCAAAATTCTAACCAGAGAGCATGATTGAAGACTCTGGGCTATAGATGTGTCCCATTGGAGAATATGAATCATGATACACCCAGGGGGTGGGGGAAAACCAGGGTCAAGGGTGTCAAGGAATGATGTGCCTCAGAGTCGGCTACACCCAGGAAATGCCCGACATTTTAACTCTCAATAAATTCTTTTGAAGTTTTTGAAGTTTGGCTTGAGACTCATGATTTAAATGGGGGTAACTACCGGAATCCTGACACTTCCATCCTTCCGAGGTGGGTAAAATGAGGATCCAGATGGTTGGGGGGCAATAGGCTGGCTCTTTAAACTGCTCAGAGAGGGCTGTAAAGCACCGTGAAGCGGCATACAAGTTGAAATGCTATTGCTAAGCTGATATTTTTGTGTGTGCGCGCTCGGGTGAGTGTTGCGTAATTTCCCCCCGTGGCCTACTCTAGCCTCTTCTAGAGACCCAAAATTCCCAGCTAGCCGAGAGTAGCTTTGGCAGTGAATGAATATATGTAGGTCTTCACTGTATTTTTGTTGTTGTTATTCTAGAGCTTGTTTCAGAGCAATGTTGAAGAAGTGCAAGTCCGGAACGATTTGCTAGACTGCCATATTAGTCTCTGTTCTCCCCAGGTACGTGGTATGAAAAGCATTGGGAATTACAAGCAGACCTTGGTTGTGTTCTCTCATCCTGCCAAGTTGTAATTGGGTTAACCAGGACACTGCCACCCTCATAAACAAAAACACATGCCAGCTGACAAGCGGCCAAATTTTGATCACATGACCATGGGGGAATGCTAAAACGGTCGTGAGTGTGAAAAACGGATATAACTCACATTTTCCAGTGCTGTTGCAATTTTGAACAGGTACTAAATGAACTGTTCTAAATTGAGGACTACCTGCAGTGACATACATGTTCCTTTGTGCACTTCCACCTATACAGGTAGTCCTCAATTTACGACCACAATTGAGACCCAGATTCATGATGCTGAGTGAGAAATTTGTTGTGAATGTTGTCCCATTTTACGACTTTTCTTGCTACGTTTGTTAAGTGAATCATTGCAGTTGTTAAATTAGTAAAATGGTTGTTAAGTGAATCTGGTTTCCCCATTGACTGTGCTTGTCAGAAGGTCACAAATGGGGATCACGTCATAAATATGAACCACGTGAATCACGTGACCGTGGGATGGCTGTGAGGGTCATAAGTGTGAAAAGCGGTCATCCGTCACTTTTTCCAGTACCATTGTAACTTCAAATAATCACTAAGAGAACTGTTGTTAAGTCGAGGACTATCTGTACTTCAGAGGAGACACATTTATAGTTCTTCATGACAAAGGTGGAGATTTTTCTTGGGACATTGGTCTCGTTTCAGACAGAATTCGCAAAATTAAAGCTGCATAAAACCAACGCTTTTTTGTTCTTCTTTTGTAGGTGGCCGAGCTGTTTACGGATAATTTTGACTATCAAACTCGGGATGACTTTGTCCGTGGTTTGTTGGTGAACGAAGAGGTAAATACGTTGCGGAGGCTTCTGTGGCAGAATGGTGGTCTTGTTCCAAATCATGAAGGTGTATTTAGGAGAAGGTCCGGGACAACGATGGCTAATGTTTTTGGGCTCGTGCTGAAAATTGTGTGGGCTCACATGCCAGCACCCAGAAGGCAATGGGTGTGCCCCCTGCGCACGCGCGTGTGATCCCCCCCCCTAACCTGCATTGCGCACCTCCCAGCTGATTTTTGGCCCATTTGAGGCCTTTTTTCGGCCTTCCAGAGGCTCGAGGGAAGCTTCTGCAGCCTTTGGAGGTCGAAAAATGGGCCTCTTTCGTTACTTCTGGTATTTCCGGAAATACAGGAAGTGATGAAACAGGCTTGTTTTTTGGTCTTCAAAGGCTGCAGAGACTTCCCTCAGGCCTCTGGGAGGCCGAAAAAAGCCTCAAATGGGCCGAAAATCAGCTTGGGAGGCACGCGCATGCACAGTGCAGGTAAGTTTGGCTGGGGCTTGCGTGCCCACACAATTGGTTCAGCGTGCCACCTGTGGCACAGGTTCACCATCATGGGTCTGGGAAATGCATCATCAGGGCATTGTGTACTTGTGTATTCTACTAGTAATAGAATACGTTATGATTGAGTTACAGGTAATAATTTGGCAGAACAAACTTCCATCTGATTTTGGAGTGATTGACAAGAAACGGGTACCTGGAATTCAGAATCATTCAGTGAGCCCTGGTGGCCACATGATTACAAAACTTCACCCATTTTACCACACCAGCCAAAGACCCACTTCCTGAATATAATAATTCATTAACTGTAATAATTCATTCAACTCGTAGGCTGCCTTTGCGGGGAGGGGCAAGAATGGCCCCTGTAACACCACTGCTCCTCCAGCTGCACTAGTTGTCGGTCTGCTCCCAGATGCAATAAATACATAAATAAATAAATTCTGCGTGGCTGAGACCAATAACACACAAAAAGATGGATAACTTCATGTTTTTATTAAACTCACATGCCGCCCATCTCACTTAGAACCGACTGAGTAGCCTACAATCAACAAAAACAGCAAGCTGAAAGATCAAGACAATAAAAATTTAACGTTAAAATGGACTTAAAAGTTAATAAAGATAGGAAGGGAACAAGACACACCCAGTAGGAGGTGGAGTCTTAATGCATTAAACACCTCCAGAATGACACGTTGTCACCGGACCCCCCAGACCTGTGGCCAGAGCCTGGACTTCAGGCCCTTTCGAAAAGCAAGAGGATGGGGGCGAGATCTCACCTCAGGGATCTGATGCTCCAGACGTTGAAAGCCATGGCCGTGTCTTCTCCTCGGTCCCGTAAGCCAGAATTCCTTGGCTGATGGGGTCGGAGAAGGCCTCTCCGTGTGGCGGGTGTGGCGGGGCAAGCCAATCCCATGGGGATGAAATGGTTCATCAGATAACACAGGTCCATTAACAACCTTAAGTCGTCAAGTTCATTCTTTTTAAGAAGAGACTGGCCCGCCATTTGCCTGAAATGGTATAAGGCCGTAATGGCGAACCTGTGGCATTCTAGTCGTCGCCCCAGCTCAGCTCTGTCGCGCATGCACACTTGCACCTCTCGCTGGCCAGCTGATCTTTGGGTCTCTGCCGTGCATGCGTGGGGGGGGGGGGGGCGCATGAGCAGGGGGGGGTGGCATGTGGGGGGGCATGAACATTGTGGGGCATGTGGGTTTGGGCGGGGTGTACACATGGGCCACATGCGTGGGCGCAGGGGTTCGCACTCGCATGTGCAGGGGGCACGGGAAGTCACGCATGTATGCATGGGGGTGCTGGAGCCATGCACACGTTCATCTGCATTGGGGGTGCGTGTGTGTTGCATTTTGGGGACGCGTGCTTTGGGCGCTTGGTGCCAAAAACATTAGCTGTCAACTAAAAAAATACTCCTTTGGTCTTTTTAGCTGCCAGAAAAAGGGAGCGGGGATAAACAGGACATTCTTGAAATGCCTAGTTAATCAACTCAGCAGCCCAAAGTTTTCAGAGCATAAGAAGGTTATTGGAGAGCATGATGGATGACTGTTGCAGACGGATGTGTCCCATTGGAGAAGTCACATCCAGGGGGTGGGGGAAAGACCAGGGTCAAGGGGGAAATGTATGGTGTGATTGAATACCGCCTGCACCCAGCCACAGGCCAAGGCAACGTCTAATAAGCCAATTTACTTTTTCTGAGATGCAGCTAGAGACTTTTGCTTTGAATGAGGGGGATTTGTTGGAGCCCTGACATTAGCCATCACTGGTATAGGGTCTCCTGTTTGAGCAAGGTCTTGGACTAGAAGACCTCCAAGGTCACTTTCAACTCCTGTTATTCTGTTCTGTTATTGGAAAAGAATGTTTTAAGGTCTTTCCTAATATAGCCCTTCTCCGTTCTCCAGGTCCTTGGGAACCAGATCCACATGTACGTGACTTCAGAAGAATACGGCGCCTCCGTTTCCAATTTGTCGATGTACGAGTCGGTCTCCTCAGACATCTTGCAGCGCTGGGTGTATCCGTTGACCCCGGAAATGAACTTCATCAACGAGAAGCAGAGCTGCACCCATTCCCGCCACAATGTCTACCGGGGTGCAGAAGTTAGCCTGGGCCACGAGAGTGTGCTGGAAGAGAACGTACTCATTGGGCAAGGAACATCCGTAGGCACAAAGTGCTGCATCGCCAACAGTGTCATTGGGCCCAATTGCAAAATCGGTATGTTGCGATGCCCGTAAAATTGGACCAGTTTCTGGGACCAAGGAGTCCCCCGGGTCCAGGTTGGTAGGTACAACAGAAAACATGATGGGAAGAAATCTTCATACAGGTAGTCCTCGACTTACAACCATTAACAGAGCCCCAACTTTTTGTTGCTAAGCAAGGCGTTGCTTGAGGGAGTTCCGCCCCATCTTCCAACCTTGTGTCAGGATTCCAGCAGTTACCCCAATTAAATCCTGAGTCTCGAGCCAACCTCCCAAAACTTCAAAGGATTTATTGGAAGTCGACATGTCAGCATGACCTGGGCATGGCCGACTCTGAGACATGTAATTCACTGCCACCCTTGACCCTGGTTTCCCCCCCGCCCCACCCCTCTGGGTGTATCATAATTCATATTCTCCAACGAAACACCTCCATAGCCAAGAGTCATCAATCATGCTTTCCGCGGCAGAAGCTTCAGTCATCTAATCAGTCTCTGAAGAGAATATGAATGGGATGTACTTTCGATTCCGCACTGCCGCCTGCTCTTTGAAACTCCCCGCCCCACTTTCTTTCTATTGGCAACTATAAAACGTGTATAGAAAATGTTTTATAAGTTGACACCTTGCTTGACTCCGGCGTTCAGGGAATTGGCGCAGTTGGTAAAGTTAGTAACCTGGTTGTTGAGTGAAGCTGGCTTCCTCAATGACTTTGCTTGTCAGAAGGTCACAGAAGCAGACCACGTGACCTGGAGAGACGGCGACCTTCATAAATATGAACCAGTTGTTAAGCGAATCTGCCATTCCCCCATTGACTTTGGTCGTTGGAAGCCAGCTGGCCCGTTATAAATGATGATCAACACGAACCCAGGATACTGCAACACTCATAAATATATGCCGGATGGCCAACACTCAAAGTTTGATCATGTGATCATTGGGTAGGTAGTTTTTTCCATGCAGTTCTAGCTTCACATGGTCACTAAATCAATGGTTGTAAGTCAAGGAGTGTTTGTAAATCATGATTTCTGGGCTGCCAGACTTTACCTAAAGTGCTAAATAAATATTTTATGAGTTGACACAAGCCACTTTATGCTGTGGGACGGTGAATAGACACAACGAACTTATCTATTGTAAGAAAAACACCTAGATGAGTATGGCATAAAGTGATGGTTTGTTTTTTTTGGGTACTGATCAGGTAATGGTGTCCTTCTGGACCGAGCATTCCTGTGGAATAATGTCCATATAGGAGACGATGTAAAAATCTTTCAGTCCATTGTTTGTGACGAGGCAGAGGTGAAGGAAGGCGTAACGTTGAATCCTCATTGCGTCCTTACTTCCCAGGTGAGTTAGAGGAGGCATGTTTTCATTATTATTTTATTTTTGTTCCGAGAGAGCAATGTTTTTTAACATTGGTAACTCTAAGATGTGTGTCCCAAAGGTGATTTTTTTTCCAGAGGCAACTGGACTTCCCGTGTTTTTCTCTGAAGACGTGTCGCTTCTCATCCAAGAAGCTTCTTCAGCTCTGACTGGATGGTGGGGAATAGAAGGATTTATGCATCTTGCAGACAGTTAGTCATTTGCATCCTTTGGGTAGGAATATAAATCCTTGTCAAGGCTCCGGTAGTTACCCCCATTTAAATCTCTAGCCGGATTTTCAAACTTAAAGCAGATTTATTAGGAGTAAACATGTTAGTGCTGCCTGGGTGGTTTGGTTTTGGGCCTAGGGTTGTGCACACTGCTGACATGTGACCCATCCCCCGCATTGGTAGCATTTAATTGGGCTTCGTAAGAGGGCTGGTCTTGGGACCGGTTGTGGTGCTGTAGTTCCTCGTTGGCTGGGTGGTCTCTGGTCTGGCTGATCTCTCTCTTTGGTTTCCAGTGGCTTCCTCATGTCGCTAGTGTCAGGATTCCGGCAGTTACTCAAAATCATGAGCGTCGAGCCACACTCCCAAAACTTAAAAAGACTTATTTGAAATTAACATCCCATATCTGGCATTTGCCTGGGCATAGCCAACTCTGAGATACGTAATTCACTATCACCCTTGATCCTTCTTTCCGCCCACCCATCCCTCTGGGTGCATCATCCAACGAAACACGTCCACAACCAAGAGTCATCAATCACGCTCGCTAATTAGATTTTTGCATGGCAGAAGCTTCAGTCATCTAATCAGTCTCTGAAGAAAAATATGAATGGAATGTACTTTCGATTCCACACTGCCGCCTGCTCTTTGAAACTCCTCCCCCTTTCTGTTGTCAACTATAAAATGTGTAGACAAAATGTTTTGTGAGTTGACATTCGGCTCCCCTCACTTCTTGAAGGTGACCTGTAAAACACACACAAAACCAAATTGATTGCAGATATGGAAGCTTATGCTCATGACACACACACACACACACACACACACACACACACACACACACACACACACAGCTGGTAATGCCCCATAGACTTTTATGGCCATGCGGAACCAGTCAGAAACCAGTCGGTTTGGGATGTCCTGATAGGCAGTTACTTGGCTAATTTGCTTGTCTAGGCTTGTTGAACCGGCATCCGTTCAGGCAAAAAGGGGTAGCTTCCCACTGATCGTCCTGAATTTGCGGGTGTGTTCCTTGATGGGTCGCCCTCCCTGCTTTAGGTTGCCGAGCTCATCTTCCACAATCCTTCCGTTCCCCACCATCCAGTCAGAGCTGAAGAAGCTACTTGGATGAGAAGCGAAACGTCTTCAGAGAAGAAAAACAAAGTCCAGCTGCCTCTGGAAAAAAAAAAAAAGCACCTTTGGGACAACCATGACCTGAATGACTGGGAATCTCCATAGGCATCTTAAGATAATGTGGACTTTAATGCCCAGAATGCTAGCTAAGGAATTCTGGAACTTGAAGTCATCACATCTTTTGAGTGGGTTGCGAACTCTTTGATGGGGATCGAAGGTGAGAAATCAAAGCATCTTGAGATAGATCAAATGTCACCCACCGTTTGCCCTGGTCCTCTCTACAGTCTGCTTCGAATGCACTGGCAGTTCGAAAAGCAGTGTTCTTAATTCATCCGGTGGCTGGCAGTTCGTAGAAGCTCCCCAAAGGAACCTTGAATGCTCTCTGAAATCGGGGCGGTGTTAAGCCCAGGAAATCAGGATTTCCGAGGCACTTCAGATGAATGCGTAGGTTTATTGTACGCTAAAGCTAGAATCTGAACCGCTAATGGTCAAAACAAATTGGTGGTAGATAAGAGTCAAAGGAATTCATGGTGGGCTGGACTTATTTCTTGTGCATGTGAAGGGACTTGAGACTGATGATGCATTTAACCCCTTCAGCCTAGTCCTCTCCTACAGGCAGTCTCAGAAGGTCCTTATTCTCAAGATTACAACCTGCTCCCGTCCTTATCTAAACATATATTATTCTCTCTATATATAAAAAAGCAAAATACCACTCATGCATCATCACAAAATGTCCAGAACTGTAAAGCCTACAAACTTAAAATTTGGCACGTATGTTCCTCTTGGCTTCTAGGGGCTCACTAAGATTGGATTTTTCGAAATGACCATCAGAACATTAGTATTTCGTGTATTATTATTATTATTATTATTATTATTATTATTATTATTATTATTATTATTATTATTAACACACTCTGATGCTAAGGAGTTCTACTCCCCACCTGAAAAGAAATCCGTTCCAAATGCAAAACACAAGCAGAGGAGAGGAGTTTCAGTTTCAGTTTTACAGCAGCAAGCGGCTTTAGTACAGAACACTTGAGCTAAGCCACGCCCAGGCTCCTTGCTGTCTCCTTGCTCACACAGCAAATACTGCTTTAGTTTCCAAACAGCCCTCAACTCTCACACACTGACAGGACGCTAGCCAGATGAATAACGATGGATGCTGGTAGGCAGAGGCACAATTTTATCGAGCGAAGCACGGTTATCGAGCCAGTATCCTTCATAACGAAATGCGGCACCCTGTCCTGCTGCTCAGCAAGGAACAGGTGCTCAGAATGAGAGTTGGATGAGAAGCTTGAGGGGCTCATAGCTGGTTCTCTTGCTGCTCTGTTAGGGACCTGGATTCCTGACCCCCCTCCCTCCAACCTGTGTGAATTGGGGGAGCTCGAAATTTGCAAGCCTTTTTTTTTTTGACTTCCCGCAGGAAGTAAAACGTGGAAATGTTGCTTAATTGTAGGTGGTGGTGGGCCCTAACAAGGTCTTTCCAGAAGGCACAGTCGTGTCCCTGCATCCTGCAGATGAAGAAGAGTACGATGAAGATGAGTTCAGTGACGATGAGGATGTGAACAAGGAGAAGAGCAAAGTGAAGCAAAAAGGTATGGGGAGAACTGGGTCCCCGGGATTTGTCGGAGAGCGAGACTGTTCACCTGCAGGTTTTCTGGGGAGACCCCTGACCCAGTATCTGAGGGGCTACCAGAAACAAGAGGCGGTCAACTTATTCTCCAGAATTGCCTGAAGGCAGGACAAGGAGCAACTGACGGAAACCAGTCGAGGAGAGAAAGCAACCTAGACCCGAGAAGAAACACCCTATCAGTCAGAACAATTAACCAGCGGAACACCTTGCTACCGGAAGCTGTGGGTGCTCCAACACTGGAGGTTTTAAAGAAGGGACCAGACAGCCATTTGTCTGACGTGGGTTTCCGGCTCGAGTGGAACTAGAAGACCCCCAAGGCCCCTTCCAATTCTGTTATCCTCTTCTGCCTTCCCCCCCCCCCCCCATAGAGTCTTCCTTTGGGAGCCTGCTAAGGATTTAAGGATAAGGATTAATAACTGCTCCGGATTAAGCAGCTGTAGAAAGAATCTGCTTTGAACGAGCAGGTGGGAAGGGGATGATGATGAAGTGGTGGAGGAAAAGTTGGCTCCCGGCTCTAAATCTTACTTGGGCCCACTTGAAATCCCCCTTCCAGCCATTTTATTTTACTTAGCTTTTGTTGCTCTTTAGTGATGCCAATACCTTCTTATTTATTGATTAGATTTGCGTCCCGAGTTTCGTTCAATACATAGCTCGCTCTCCTACTTTTTGGCAAAAGAGAATATTTGCAGCTTGGGGTTGAACTGGGGTGTGTGTGTGTGTCCTTGATGGTCTCTGAGCTTTGGGGTTTTCTTGCAGACATTTCATTGCCAAACTAGATAATATCAGTGCTAGCCCCTATTTCTCCCCCACCCACCCCAATATTGCAAGGTATGTTAAGTTAAGCAGAGAGAGAAATTTGGGGTGGTCGAGAGCGGGCTTGCACCTCAGTATCTTTCAGCCTAGTCCCAGACCTGTCAGCATCAGGGAAATCAGGGATCCAGGCAGTTCAAATGCGTATAAAGATTTACTGTAAGCAAAAGCTGCCTACAAGAATCTGAACGACTAATGGTCAAGGGAAATTAACAGGAAAATAGAAAGGCCTCGAGAGCCGAAGAAAAGCACCATTAGTGTCAAGCGCGGGAAAACCAGGAAGTCCAAGCAGTTTAAAACGAATGAAGGTTATTGCGAGCGTTCGTTCTCTACAAGAATCTGACCTACTAACCGTCAAAGCAAATTGGTGGTAGATAAGACTCAGTGGAATTCAAGGGGGCCTGGACTCAGATCTCTTGTGGGTGCGAAGGGATTCATGGCTGATGATGCATTTGCCTCCTCCCTCCCGCTCAGCCTGATCATCGCCTACAACACCTTTACCATCACACCACGTAGGCTCTCGGCTTACTAGTTCCAGATGCTGCCCCTGAAGTAATTAACCCCACAATAGGTTTTGGTTTGTGAAGATAGACATATGCCTCATTCATTATGTATGATTTCTGTTGCTTCCTCTTAAACCAACCAGTATTTGAAGCAAAAGGCGCCGCAGTTGCGCAATGGTTAGAGTGCAGTACTGCAGGCGACTTCTGCTGCCTGCCGGCTGACTGCAATTTGGCAGTTTGAATCCCACCAGGCTCAAAGTTGACTCAGTCTTCCATCCTTCCGAGGTCGGTAAAATGAGGACCCAAGATTGTTGGGGGCAAGAGGCTGAATGTAAACCGCTTAGAAAGGGCTGTGAAGCAGTGTGAAGCGGTATATAAGTCTGAGTGCTATTGCTCAAAGGCATCCTTACTTAGGCTAGAAGGGATGAGGGCCCAAGACTGCTGTTCCTCAGCCACCATCTTCCTTTGTAGCCAACTTGGTGGTAACTGGTAAAGGTTCCCCTCGCATACCCGTGCTAGTCGTTTCCGGCTCTAGCGGGCGGTGCTCATCTCTGTCACAAAGCCGAAGAGCCAGCGCTCTCCAAAGACATCTCCGTGGTCATGTGGCCAGAATGGCTAAATGCTGAAGGTGCATGGAACGCTGTTACCTTCCCACCAAAGTGGCCTCTGTTTTTCTACTTGCATTTTTTACATGCTTTCAAACTGCTAGGTTAGCAGAAGCTGGGACAAGTAATGGGAGCTCACTCCGTTTACACGGCGCTAGGGGTTCGAACCGCCAAACTGCCGACTTTTCTGATCGACAAGCTCAGCAGCCTCTGAGCCACCAAGTCTCTAACTTGGTGCTAGGATTAGAAAAAAAAAATTAGCTAACGAGGTAGACTTGTGGGGTCCTTGGTGCTGTAGGACCTTGGCTGTTTTCTTGCAGACGCTTCGCTGCCCAAACTAGGTAACATCATCAGTGCTAGAAGGGAAGAGGGTTTGTAGAGAGGAGGAGGAAGAGGAGAAAGAGGAGAAGGACTGGCATTATGGAGGCCTTGGTGCTCTCTGAACTTGGTTGTTTTCTTGCAGACGTTTCATTACCCAACCAGGCAACATCATCAGTGCTAGAAAGGAATGAGGGAGGAAGAGGCAGGGAGGAGGAGGAGGAGGAGGAGGACCAAGTTCTGAGAACAACAAGGATCTCTCGTTTCAGCTTTGAGCCACAGATATTCTCCTTTAGGGTAGATTTTTTGTGGGACTGCTTGTCAACACACCCATTTCTTTTGTTTAGTTGGGTGCTTTTCTCCCCAACGATGGTTAATCAAGCCAATGTTAATTTTCTACTTCAGGCTACAACACAGAAGACGTTGGCTCACAAGGCAGAGGCTACCTTTGGAAAGCAGCTGATGAAAACGACGCGAACCAGGAGGAACAAAGACAAAGCCTTTGGGGTAAGCAGGATATAGGAAAAATGGGATTCCGAATGCCACGACCGGCATCGGGAATGGTGGGTAGTCCCACGGCCCTCTGCGATTCTTGAAAGGGGCAAGAATTGACAAGAAAAGTGGTGCAGCAGCGGGGATGAGGCAACTGTCCACCGCCAACTTGTAGCAGGTGAACTTGCCACGGCCAACTCTTCGCGAGGCAACTCGTTGCGGGACAATTTAAGCCCCTTCTATTTCATGATTTGGAATAAATAAGAATTGTTTTAATTTATGCCCTTCGCGTTTCGTGCTGTCCCTCCTTTTGCATCCTTTCTTTCATGATACTGTTCCGCCATTTCTTTGATGTTAGTGTAACTCTTGCCCCGCAAGGAAGTTGTTCTGTGGCGAGTTGCCCTGCCGCAAATTGCTCGTGGCAAGTTGGCCATGGTGGGTTGGCTGTGGCAAGTGGGTGATGGTGGTGAACTGGCTGTAGCGAATTGTCATAGACCCGCAGCAGCAGCAGCAGCCTTTGGAGCAAGGGTGTGATGACCCAGGCTGGGATACAAAATAAACACAGTCACAAAAAAACATGTGAAGCCCCCTTTATTCCTTCACTTTGCTTCCAAGCTCCAAATATCCTTGACTGGAGACAAAAAACTCCCACACAAGCGGTTACAAGAAGGAGGAAATGCCGTTTAAATTATAAAGAGTAAAAAACAACACAAACTAGGCAAGATACGAGTTGGTGGACGTCCACAGATATCAGAACACCCACTGGGAAGGATGCCAAACTCAGGAACAACAAACTAGAGATATTTCCATGCTTTGTTTCCAGCACTCGCCTGTACGCATGTCTGTCCTCTTATCCAGTTGTCACAGCTGCAGCCCATGAAGGGGATCAAGGCCCTCTCCTCCCAAGTAGACCACGTCTCTCCCTTATCCTCTCCTCCCTGCGTGCCCTAGGATGGATAGGAGATGGGCCTGGGTCCTCCTCTGACTGCCAAGCCGGCCTCTGCCCTTCCCCAGCCTCCTCCACAACCTCCGGAGCCACCCTTCCACTCCCTGTCAGCTGTTCCTCCTCTCCGTCAGAGTCAGTCTCCACCAGGGGCATGACAAGGGGTCTCCAACCTTGGCAACTTTAAACCTGGCTGTTCTGACCCAAGTCTCATTCAAATCAAATAAACACAAAAAACATAAAAGTAACCCTTTTTAATGTGTCTCTGTGAATTCTGTTCATTCACAGCAAAAAGTCATTAAAACTAATTGTCCCAGGCAAGAGCAAACACTTTCAAGGTTGTGAAAGGTTGCCAAGAACACAAGATTAATTGCAGGGAAATATCCAAAACCAAATGTCTCCGAAAACAAACCAGAACAGACAGGACTTCCACAAGAACTTGGAGTTGAAAGAACTACTTTGCTTCCTGCAAAGAACCCAATCCCATGAGGGCTGGCTTTTATCCCTTATGGGAAGGGCCCCTTACAGCTTTGCTCCTGAGTCGCCTGTGCTGCTGCAGCTGCTCTTTCCTTTGAGTAGCCCTGCACACACATGTACTGGGCACAGGTTCCTCGGGGTCCTCTGCATCACTGCTGCCAGACTCCACAAGTTCCGAAGGTAGCACCCCACTCTCCGATAGTCCTGGCCCCATCCCTGCATCACACGCAGGCCCCTCATCCAAGTCCTCACTCTCAGAGACCTCAGCTGTCCTCACCTGCTGCCGGCGAACCACAACACTGGTGGACTTCCACTCCCAGTTAGTAACAAATCCATGTGGTTGTTAAGTGTTAAGTGTTAAGTTATCCATGTGGTTGTTAACTGGGTTGTTAAGTGGCTTCCCTGTTGACTTTGCTTCTCAGAAGGTCACAAAAGGGAATCACGTAACCCTCAGGACACTGTCATAAATATGAGTCAGTTGCCAAGCATCTAAATTTTGATAAACGTGAACATTAGGATGCTGCAACAGTTGTAATTGTGAAAAACTCTCGTTTAGTCCCTTTTTTTCAGTGACTTTGAACAGTCACACACCGAACTGTCGTAAGTCGAGGACTACCTGCACTCCAGGACAAAAGAGCCATTCAAGAACCAGTTTTGTAAGAACGACAGTAGCAGAAAAGAGGTTGATTAAAAATATAGTCCTTGACCTGAAAATACTGGATAGAAACATGAATTTGTGAAAAAGGGTGCTGGAGCGAAATCCGAGAACTTCAGAGGATTTCTTTCCTCCCATCTTAACTAGGCCTCACCGTAAAGACTGAAGAAGAAAGTGAGTCTGAAAGTGATATGAGCTTTGGGTCTGAGCAGATGGACAGCCGGACAGCTTCCCCTCAGATGGACGACGTCAAAGGTAATCTTGTTCCTCTCTCTTGTGGCGGGGCGTTGACTCTTAAATGCACCTCTCCTGCATGACATTAAAGGAGAAACTGACTTGAGTATGAGGGTAAAAAGCTTTCTGGCTTTCAAAATGGAGGCCAAAGGTTGCTTTTTATCAGCTCTTCATCCACCTGAGTACTTACTCACTCAGCTTCTAATCTGCTCTTTGATTTCAGTTTTCCAGAATGAGGTGTTGGGGACTTTGCAGAGAGGTGAAGAAGAAAAAATCTCTTGTGACAACTTGGTTCTGGAGATCAACTCTCTCAAGTAAGACATTGGTCAGGGTTTTGTGACTTTAGGACAGGGGTCTTCAAACTTGATAGCTTTAAGACTTGTGGACTTCAACTCCCAGAATTCCTCCTCCAGTCGTGTTAGCTCAGGAATTCTGGGAGTTGAAGTCCACAAGTCTTAAACTTGCCAAGTTTGAAGACCCTTGCTTTAGGATAAAGTGGTGCTGTCCAGGTGTGGGCCAAGACCTGATGAGCAGAGATGTAGGTGGCCAACCTCCCACTTTGTGCACCTAAACATTTGGTTTATTTTTAAAATTTAAACTCGGGTATTAGTAGTTATTTCAATGAAATTTTGTTCTGGACATGCATTTGTTTAGTCAGTTTAAATGTTTCGTCCTGCTCTTCTCTGTATATAACTTGTATTGTGTTATCAATGTATAAAATACAAAGAAAAATTAAAAAAAGAAATTAAGGGAAGGGAAAAAGGGGGAAACAAAATATGAGGTAAAAGGGAAGAAAGAAAATGGCATTGACTTTCTCCACAATACAAGATAACATTACAACCTCAACTTTTTTTACTTTTATACATTAGTATATAACTGGGCATTTAGAATAAAATAGAAAAACAGAGTTGGAAGGGAGCTGGAGATCTTCTAGAACAGTGGTCGCCAGCCTGTGGGCCAGGGACCACTGGTGGCCTGTGAGGAAATTTTGGTGGTCCACAGAGAAATGTCACCCCCAGAGCACTCCCCAAAGCAGTTAATCCAGGCTGCACAGGAACACAAGGCTGCGCTGCCCGCATGGCTCGCGGGAACACAAGGCTTGCGTTGCTTGCATTGCGAACAACACAAAGTAGTGAGGGGAGCGGGGAAAGGGTGGAGGGGGTTTTTGTTCCACTTGCCCCACACGCTTCACCTGCCCACTGGGCTGCTTCTTTCCACTTCTTTCTTCTACTTTTGGCTGCACACAAGGAAAGCAGCAAAAGTCTTTCTCTCCCCCAAACTCTGCCAGAAATGAGTCTTTGGGACCCTGCAAGGCCTCCTGCTCCAAGAGGCTGCGCCGGCAAAGACTCATTTCTGGCGGAGTTTGGAGGAGAGAAAGAAAGACTTCTGCGGCTTCTGCTGCTTTCCTTGCATGAAGCCAAAAGTCTCTCTCTCTCTCTCTCTCTCTCTCCCTCCCTCTCTCTCCCTGAGAATGGAGCTAGAGACGGTATCCTGCGATCCCAAATAAAGAATGATCAATCGGTAGGAAAACAGGGTGGGAAATTTTCCTGCAGACTTTTTTGGGGATTTCCCCAGGGTCTCTGGTCGCGGGATTTAAAATTATGAGTTTGGTGGTCCCTGATGTCCAAAAGGTTGGCGACCCCTGTTCTAGTCCAACCTCCTGTTTAGGCAGGAAACCTGTACCATTTCAGAATGTGTAATGTACCTAGCATATTGGAGTCAGAGCCATACAGAAAAACAATAACACAGATAAACAAAATGTCCACTATGTCAGAAGACAAATCTTTTTTTTTCAACCATAAATGCTTCACTGAATCAAAACAAATTTCTGCCTCCAGAGCAGGGGTGTCAAACTCGATTTCATTGAAGGCCGCATCATTTCTATAACAACACATCTATCTAATCAGCAAAACCAAAGTCAAAATTTAATTTTTTTCCCTATCACAAGCACAAAATCTAGAAGTGATATCCATTTTTTTTAAAAAAAACAACAACCACAAATGTATTCTCATTGAACAGAACAATTGATTTAACCGTTACTGCTTTATTTTCCTTGCTGTTGAAATCATATGTACATCTGTTTCGTCCCACTCTTGTATCTGTGCTCCTGTCATGCCCCTGTTGGAATCTGATTCTGAGGGAGAGGTGGAACAGCTGACAGGGAGTGGGCGTGGGGCTCCGGTGACTGTGGAGGAAACTGGGGAAGAGTATAGTCTGGCTGGGCATTCAGAGGAAGACCCAGGCCCACCCCCTCTTCATCCTAGGGCAGGCAGGGAGGAATGGAGAAGGAGCAACGTGGCTTATGGGAGAGGAAAGGGCCCTGATCCCCTTTTCATGGTCTGCAGCTGGGAAAACAGGATAAAGAGGGTG
This sequence comes from Pseudonaja textilis, assembly GCF_900518735.1. The sequence continues at coordinate 367,944 of NW_020769489.1, read as the reverse complement.
TTTGCGCACAACTTGCTGGAAGCAAAGTGTGAATTATTTTGCTTTGCCAAGTCTTATCTGAGTTCTGGCGTCCTCCCAACTGTGTCTGTTTCATTATCTTTTGAAGTCTTCAATTCCTTATCCTGCCCTGTTTCGTTAATTGCTGCAGCGTGGTTTGTGTTGGTTTTTATTTATAATTTATATGTACTTTGGGTTCGGACAGAATTTCTTCCCTTTACAAACTGTTTTTGGAAGAGTTTTTTCTCCAGCCGATGATAACTGGACATTGGGGGCCAAGTTGGAGATATTAAAGGGACTTTACCTATTTTTGTGACTTCGTTGCTTTTGTGCCATGCTCCGGGTCATCACAGCTCCTTTGGAGATCATTCATGTTCATACAGTGTCAGAAAAGGTGTACATCGTCTAAGACAGATGAAACAAAGAAAGGTTGGCATGATCTGTAAATAACAGGGACGACTGTTAACATTTCTCCTTCCCTTTGCAGATACGCCTACAACATTGGCCTGAAAGAAGTGATGGCGGTACTGAGCAAAGTTGTATTGGAATATCCTCTACAGCAGATGAACGCGGAAAAGGATCCTCAACATTATTGCACTTTGGTAGTCCCTGTGAGCATCCATCTTCCCTTGGTTTAGCCTGCCTTTAAATTCACTGAGGGTTTCTTCTGCCCACAGTTCAGGGGTTGGTTGTTTCAGACAGGTAGGTGAGCTGAAAGCTGCAGGATGCACTGCCAAGGTGTCAAGGAGTCTTGTTCATTTGCAAATTTCTTCATTAAATTGTTTTGTTTTTTTTAAAAAAACCCACAGAACAATATTAATTTTACCGCTTTTTAAAGCAGTAAATTGTATCTTCTTGGCATGTAATGTTTCTTGGTCATTCTTTGTGGGTTGCGGGTGCTTCATCATTAGAAGTTTTTAAGAAGGGACTGGACAGCCACTTGTCTGAGGTGGAATAGGGTCTCCTCCTTGAGCAGAGGGTTGGACTAGATGACCTACAAGATCCCTTCCAGATTCTATTCTATTCTAGAATAGAAATAGAATAGGACAGGGTAGGGTAGGGTAGGGTAGGGTAGGGTAGAATAGAATAGAATAGAATAGAATAGAATAGAATAGAATAGAATA